>OZ024744.1:102069907-102272407 GCA_964016885.1 Eledone cirrhosa
TGATGACATGAGTAACCAGTTTTCTTTGTGACATTGTGTATATATATGACTGTAAGATTTACAGAGTTCAAAGTGATGTATATAATATATTGTAAAAAAGTACAGCTATGTTAAAAATAATATAAACATTGTTTCTGATATAGCATAGTTCTTATTTAACAAACTGACAACCAATTCAATGCATTATTTACTGGCTAACACCAGTGTAGCAAGTTCATAATACAAGGCGTATATATACATTTCTCACAGCTTTGGTAAAAACCCTGTACTATTTGTATAGATATGAATTTATAATATACTTCAGTTACTTACTGCATAATTTTTAATTGCATTAGCTACCACTATAATTATGCAAATTAGTAGGACGAGTTCTTTCCTTCTGCCACAACTTTCAAATGATATATAATTGTCCTTAGAAAAAAATGTATTTTGACATGAAAATGATTAAACAGAAAGTGGATTTTTGTGTGGTCAAACTGTGCTACAGGGCTCTACTGTGGTACCTAATAATAATAATACTAGCCACAAGGTCTGAAACACTAGGATGGTGTTCAAAGCAGGCTAGTCCACTTCAATTTTAAGGGAAGGAAGGCCCCTTTTAGACTGTTTAGGCAAACTGGAAAGACAGTATTGTGCCAAAAAGATCCTCCGAAAGGAAATGCTGTTGATTACTATAAACTGATCTCAGGCTTAACCTTTATATGGAAGCTAATGATGGGAATCATATCTGAACATTTATATGAATTCTTTGAAGCCAATGAAAAACTACCTGTGGAAAAAAAATGGTACTGGAAGAAAAGCTGTGGAACAGAATGGTGCTTAAAGATTGTAAGAGGTGTCACAAGAATTTGAGAATGTCTTGGATCAATTATAACAAAGGTTAAGATATGGTTCTCCATTGCTGGATCTTAGAAAGTTTAGAACTGCCACAAGTTTCAGACAACATAACTAACTTTGTTTGGTGAATTTCTGGTGAAGGTAAACATCAAGAGAGGAATATTTCAGAGTGATAACCTATCACTGTTGTTGTTTGTTATTTGTATGATCCCCTGGCACACATTTTACGGAAGGTTCAGGCAGGGTACACATTAAAAAGTGGGGAAAAGCTGAAACGTTTGCTCTTTATGGACGATTTGAAGGTCTTCACTAGAAGTGAGAGTGAAAAAAAATAGATTGGTTTCAACAGTACAGATATTTGGTAGGAATATTGGGATGGAATGTGGAGAATATAAAGAAGTGTGGAGGAAAAGTGGTTACATCTGAAGGAGTAGAGTTACCCAATGGAGGAAGGATCAATGACATTGAAGAAGCAGGATATAGATATAAGGGTGTACTAGAATATGATTAGATTAAGGAAAAAGGGAGATATTTTCAAAGGAATACAAAAAGGTAACATGTGTACTTAGGCAGGTTTAAGATAATTGTTTCTACTTTTGGCACAAGGCCAGCAATTATCACAGTGCATTAGTGGTACTTTATTTTATCGACCCAGTAAGGATGAAAGGCAAAGTTAACCTCAGTGGGATTTGAACTCAGAATGTCAAGGGCTGTAAATATGCGTCAAAGCATGGCGTCCAACCCTCTATCGATACTGCCAATCCACCACCCTTCAGGTTTAAGATAATGGCAATTAATTGATGGGCGGTAACAGTGTTGAGATAAAGTGCGAGAATTGTGAAATGGCCACCAGATGAGATAAAATGCCTTGATAGAATGACTAGGAAATTGATGACCATGTGTGATGCACTTCATCCTAAAAGTGATATAGACAGAAAATATGTAACAAGGAACAAAGGGAGAAAAGGATTAACAAAGTGTGAGGAATATGTGAAGTCTGAGGAGAATAATCATGCTTGGTATATCAGGAATTCTTCCGAATTCCTGATAAAAGCAGTAAAAGGAAATGTCATTGATACTGAAAATATTAAACTTAAGAATAACTAAAAACAGGGAAAAGAAAAACGAAAGATTGGTTAAATGGAAAGGAAGAATAATGTGTGGACAATTTATGAGAGAAATGTCAGGTACAACTCATAAGGAGAAGTCTTGAGACTGGTTTAGGGAATCTGACTTCAAAACTGAAACTTTTATTTTCTCCACTTAAGAGCAATCAGAACTAACTTGATAAAAAACAAAATATGTAAAACTGTAGATTCACCTCTATGCAGACTATGTGGTGAAATGAGGGAGAGTGTGAGTCACATCGTAAGTGAATGCCCAAAATTAGTCTAAAGAAAGTACAAGAGAAGACACAATGCAGATGTTAAGATTATCCCTTGGAATCTCTGTGGAAAGTCTCATCTGGAATGAAATGAACTGTGGTATGAACATCAACCAGTGGAAGTAGTTGAGAATCATGATGTAAAGGTTTTATGGGACTTGACTATATCATCATCATCGTCATTTTACGTCCGCTTTTTCCCTGTTTGCAAGGGTGGGACGGGAACTGATTCTGGCTTGATTTCTACAGCTCGATGCCCTTCCTAACACCAACCTCATTTACAGTGAGTGCTGGGTGCTTTTTTTCCATGGCACCTACATGTCCACTTTTTACAGTGTGGGCTGGGTGCTTTTATGCCGTGACACCTCCACGACCCCTTTACAGTGTGGGCTGGGTGCTTTTTTTCCATGGCACCTCCACTTTACAGTGTGGGCTGGGTGCTTTTTTGCCATGGCACCTCCACGACCACTTTGTAGTGGAATGATATGGACCCCAGTCCTATCATCTCATTTCTACAGCTGAGTGAATTGGAGCAATGTGAAATAAAATGTCTTGCTCAAGGAAACAACACATCACCCAGTCTGAGAATTGAACTTACAACCTTTCGATTGCAAGGCCAATGCTCTAACCACTAAGCCATGTGCCTCCATATACAGTGTGATAATATTACAACAGCAAGGAGACATAGTTGTGATAGAAAAAAATTTGGAAATGTCATGAGCTCATGGTCATACCGATCATCATAGAAACACTAGGTACTATCTCAAAGACATTCTAAGGCTGGTTAACATTTTAGCATTTAAACCAGCCATATCCAGCCAGAGTTCTCTCACCTTTTTCTGATCAAACTGGCCCCAACCGGCCTCTCATACTGATGTTAAGGTATTGTTCTCAAAATAAATAATATCAAAATCTCGTAGATTCGATATTATGTGAGATATTTATGTAAGATAATGCCTTTACTGTGAAAATACAATAACATATATAGAGTAATTTAAATGGTAAAGGGTTAAAGATCATTAGCCCAGCCTCCTTTTTTGGAACACTCCAGAAGGCATGCCAACTGGGAACAGCAAGGACCTTCCAATTTGTCCTGAATATCTGAGGCTGCAGATAGCAGCTTCATGTTCATTAGGGCAAATTTTCCAGTTAAATAACTGAGATACCAAAGTAATGATAATAATAATAATTGTTTCTACTTTTGGCACAAGGCCAGTAATTACCCCAGTGTATTACTGGTACTTTATTTTATCGACCCCCGTAAGGATGAAAGGCAAAGTTAACCTTGGCGGGTAATAATAATAATAATAGAAAAATATATATACAGTCTGTTCGCTTTTTTACGCGAACTTGAAATATGCAAATTTATTTTATCGCACGTTGAAAAAATATTATTAAATATACATTTTATGCAAATAATGCGCTATAACGCATGTGGTTTTTAATTTTTCTTATTTATCAGAAAAATTAGATTTGAATTACGTGAATTTGCTTTACGCGCTGTGTTCACGAACGCATCTTTGCATAAAAAGTGAACACATTGTATATGTATATTTATGAATGTAAACTTTGTATATGGCAGATGTACTGGCGCAAGTGGGATTCATCGAATGCTCAGATGGGTTCCCTAGAAGTAGTTGATTGTTTTTGTTACTTGCGTGACTTAATTAGCAGCGGAGATGGATGTTCCAAAATTACAGTAGCTAAAGTGAAAACTAACAGCTATGACAGAGAGGGAAACTTGGCAATTTCTCTGAGTCAAACCATTGCATGCTACTGACGAGACCTATGACTGGAGTAAAGTAGCAGCCAAACAAAAGGTGACTGTGTGGTGAAATAGTACTGTAGGGTCATAAAGGCTAAAAGACAGGCCTGGAAAAACTGAAGGGGGGGGGGGGGTAGAAAGAACAATATCATGTAGCTAGATGGGAAGTTAGAGGGCGGGTTTATAGGACACATAGAGAAGATGAAAGCATGAGGTTTATCAATGTTCAATGATGTGAGGATCAGAGGTGTGAAGTGTTCTGGATTGTGAACTCTTCTGAATCAAGACATTGTTGAGGAAAAGTGTTTCAGGAATGAGTCTAGTGCACTTAGCCTCACTGACACTCAGATCAAAGAGGCATGAAAATGTTACCATAAGAGGTTGCGGAATATGGAGAATGTGTTGGGAGGGAGAGGGATCACTTCCAATCGACCCAACAGAAGGACAAGTTATTGAGATCAATAGTTATACAATTAAAGAGGACATTAAGGATATGTAGAGTGGAAAAGCTGCAAAGACATCTGGGATAGTTGCAGAGATCTATATACATAAATTTGAGCG
Source organism: Eledone cirrhosa (assembly GCA_964016885.1). Taxonomy (NCBI): domain Eukaryota; kingdom Metazoa; phylum Mollusca; class Cephalopoda; order Octopoda; family Eledonidae; genus Eledone; species Eledone cirrhosa. Next base: position 102,074,455 of record OZ024744.1, read on the forward strand.
ACTTCCATTTGTCTGTCCATTACACAATGAACAAAGAAGTATGTGTATGTGTGTGTTTGTGTGAATGTATGTCTGAGTGTGTATTTTTGTAAGTGTGTCTGTGTTTGTGTGTTTATAATTATATACTCATACATATAAATATATGCACACACACACATATGCATCAGCATGTTGAAAATAATTCTCGTATTGAAAACATCTAGCAAAGTGAGGTTTGAACTTGTTACTCACATAGTCAACCAGTTAATACAAACCAGTTGTCATATGCAATCAATGAATGGTGCAACAGTACCGTTATTAATTACTAAAAGGCAAACACGATACTCTAGAAAAGAGCATTTAATTATCAAGGTAATAAACTGATGGATCAAGTTATGAAAGTAAGTTTCAGCACAACTGATTAAGAATAGAATTAGATTAGAAAAAATGCAGTTTGATTTGACCCAGGATGGGAAAAAAACTGATGGACTCTTTCTATTCAGACAACTGCAAGAAGTTTCTAGCCAAGAGTAAACCACCATAGCTAACATTCATTGATCTGGAGAAGGCCATTGACAGAATATCACACACTGAAGTCTGGTGGGTCAGAATATCACACACTGAAGTCTGGTGGGTCAGAATATCACACACTGAAGTCTGGCAGGCCTTTAGAAAACTAGACATGATCAATGGTTTGTGAGAATAGTACAAACCATGTACAGAGATACTGTCAGTAAAATCAGAGTTGGCAATGATTTCAGTGAAGAATTTAGTGGGTAAATAGATGTACATTAAGGTTCACTCCTTAAACCCCTGCTGTTTATTGCGGTGCTCTCGGTCATTACTAAGGAGTTTATGACTGGTTGTTCACGGGAACCTCTGTAGGTTGAGAGTTAAATTTATGGAAGATCTAGTGAAGAAATTCCAGTTATGGAAGCAAAACCTAGATACGAAAGGGATTAGAGTAACCTTAACAAAGACCAAAATTTTAATAAATAACTGTTTCTACTATTGGCACAAGGCCAGCAATTACCCAGTACATTACTGGTACTTTATTTAATAAATAACAAAAGAAAACAAGAGTCTGGTACCATCAGGGAAACAGCCACACTCCATATGTAGAAAAAGGTGTAGGTAGGAAATCTATACAGCGTATTCAATGTCAAATATGGGAACAGAAAACATATAGTGTGGTTGTAGGTAGGCTAACAGAAAAGGTGAACATAGTTTGCACAAAGGTGGTTGGTAATAAGAGACCAATGAAATATGTTTTTTTTTTTTTCAATATGGGGAAGCTTTCATACATATGTACCTGATCTGGGGATGTGTTGACCCTCAAGAAAGTAAGCTTTCCTGCATATGTACCCGATTACACATTGTTTTCTCAATGAGCCTGTAGCAAGAGTTGCCTCCCTTGTTGTGACGATCACATCACCAATAGAGTAACGCTCTCTAGACAGGAAGTAGCTGGAGTTGCTTCCCGTTGGGGTGGCAGAGCCCTTTTTGTCACTTCCATCCCAGGACCTATAAAGGGAATAACTTTCAGCTTTCTACCTCTCATTTACCTTTCGGCTCCTGGCCTTCTAACCTGCCTGCTCCTTCGGCCAGGCGCGTTCGACTGGCAACTCTAACATGGTCTCTTGCGAGCTAACTTCAAAACGGTAACAAATAACTTTACATTATTCTTTCATCTACTACTCATTGACATGTCAACCATACTGTTCTACATAACCTCAACTTGTTAATTAAACATATACACAACCTAGTGTATTGTTGTATTCATACAATCCAGTATTCTGTTATAAGCCCTATGAGACTGACTTTCCTTGATGAAAAGTCACTTGATAGAACACTGCTACTCAGATAAAATAAAGAGGAGCTTGTGTCCTGGATCAAGAGAAATACATCTCAGTATATATCCAACTTCTGCAATCTATCTATGTAATACTAAAAGTCTGTGATTGTTTGCTTTCTTGTCTGTAATGTAATACAGCCAAAAGGGCACATAATGGGAAAATACTTTGAAAGGAAGTTGCCTCTGAAATGGGAATACAAATGGAATAAAACATGTTTCACGTAAACCGAAGCATGGGTTCCCACGATATGGGGTTTTTCCGGGTACCTTCATAAACAGAGAGAGAAAGATAGAGCGAAAGAAATAGTGTGAGAGAGTAGATTGAAAGAGAGACATAGAGAGAGGGAGAGGAGACAGAAAAGGAAAGTGGAAGAGAGAGAAAGAGCTGGTGGTGTTGTGTATATATATATGTGTGTGTGTGTGTTTATGACCAGTGTATATAGATCACAGACACCCACATTTATATATACACACACACATATATATATATTTAAGTATACACACACACACACATTTATATATATATACATACATACACACACATATATATATATATATGGGCCTTCCAGTTTCATTTCACATTATATACATGACTATGTATATTTTAATTATTTAAAAATTATTTTTAAGTGAACATGATTTTTTTTTTATATTTTAAAGTGAACGGGTCATGGGGGGATCTAGCAAGATCTAAAGAGCCCAAACATACAGAAGCACTTTGGACAGCGTGTATGCTAAATGCTCTCAATACATTTAAACTGATCAGGACCTCACATTCATGGTGTATTGCATGAGGTGGAAGTTGTCTTGAAATGATCTTTTCAGAATTGAACAGCCCTTGATTTTCAGTGATGCTGCATGGTAGTGAAACATGGACTGTGATTACAGAGGACATGTGTAGGCTGGAGAGAAATAAAACAGCCATGTTTCGTTGGACGTGCAATGTAAATGAGAGAGAAAGGCAGAGCTTGGATTAACTGAGGGAGTGACTGGGTTTAAAAGGAATCAAAAGTGGTGTGCAAGTATAGATATATGATGGACTGCGTTCATGGACGATAATCACTGAGTGTAGAAGTGCCAGAAAATGCCAGTGGAAAAAAGCTGCAGTAGAGGTAGACCAAGGAAGACCTGGGCAGAGGTGGTGAGAGCTGACCTCAAATCACTGAGACTCAAAAAGGAGATGATAAAGAATGCAGTGTGTGGAGAGATGCTGTGCTGAGAAGGACCCATCCAACCCATACAAGTGTAGAAAAATGAATGTAAAAATGATGATGATGATGATGATGAGTTCAGTGATGTGCCCTTCATGCTGTTCATCAATGTTTCCCATATTTCAGATTTTGTTATTAGCCATTCACACCACTTCTGCTGCTAAGGATTGTGGGGGAAAATATTGAGGTAAATGCTAAACTCACCATCTCACCCAATAGTTTGACAAAGTGAGTTTTGTTTGTGGTGTTTGTTTTAATTTATGTTGTTGAAACACCATATATCTGCTCAGACACTGCATACACATTGCAGTCATAGCACAAACAACACAGCGTATGTGTTTAGAACTGGCCATTTTTTGTGATCAGTACATCGACTACAATGTCTTTCCTGGAAATGTCTTCTTGTCTACCAATTCCTTCATCAGTGAATCAAGTTTCGTTTTCCTCTCTAGTGTCATCCATTATCTATTAGCTAGTAAGGGACCAATATTGTTGATAATTGTTTCTACTTTAGGCAGAAGGCTAGAAATTTGAAGGGGTGTGAATGGCAATTAAAGTACCAATGTATTACTGGTACTTTATTTTATTGACCCCCGTAAGGATGAAAGGCAAAGCTAACCTTGGCGAGATTTGAACTCAGAATGTAAAGGGTCGTAACTCTTTACTGCAAAGCACTCTATCAATACTGCCAATCCACAGCCCTGGATGGCAATAGCATTGAACATATATAATTTTTGGAGTCCAGAATTATCAAACAAACCGGAAAATTTCCTTTTTGAAAAATTAATGGTTTGCAGAAGAGGAACCCTACAGTTTGTGGTCATTACTGACACATGGAAGTGATTAAAGATAAGAATTATATATTTTAATAATTTATTTCTAGTATATTATTACAGAAATGTTCAACACATATTTAAATGTAGGATTAAATATACTTTAACTTTGGAGAAATAACACATAACTTTGATAGGTTTCGGCCAGTATTGGCCCAGGCCATGTCTAACTTAATAGCACTACCTGGTGAAGTCTTTCAAATCAGGATTTGGACACCGTGGCCCACTCAAGTAGAGAGTTATCGTTTTCAGAGACATATCCGAGTATAGGAGGTTTATCTGGGATCTCTTGATGGAATTTGTCCAAAGACTTCTTGAACTTTATGGGGTCTGTTTCTGTTTTAATTTGTTTTAGTGTAATGTTAAAGAGATTGGGGCCAATTGAGGTGAAATAATTGTGCTATCATTTCTTTCCCTCATAACTTGTTGATAAATAAGTCATAGGCGCGCTACAGATAGATGTATTGTCTATAATGTGCAGAAACATCTATGACCCGTAGTAGACAACTGATGAAGGGAAAATGTCTATCTCATGTTTGTGTTCCCTTTTCTAACACTCATTATCAGTAACTACACAGCCTCGTCCCTCTAAATTCATATTTTTATATATATATATATATATATATACACACACACACACACACACATATACATACATATATATAGACATTTATATATATATACATACATACACATACATACATATATATACATACATACATACATATATATATACATACATATATATATATATATATATACATACATACATGTATAATGGCTGCCCCCTCGTTATCGAATATGGCCATTGCACAAAAAAAAACAAAAAAAACATAACAACAATAATAATAATGATAATAAAATAAATATATATATATACACACACACACATACATATCTATATATACACATACAATAACAATTAACAGTGCTGAGATCTAATGTGGCTTTTTAGCCCAGCCAATGATCTAAAATGTCTTGCACAGTTGGCAACCAAAACATTCACTGGGAAGAGCCGGCTGTGGTTGGAGTTTGTGTACTTTTGCACGTCATTTGAGCCCTCCTGCTGATTTACACTCTCTACCACATGCTTGGCAAGCATGATGTGTAGCATCTCCAACAGCAGCCTGGTAGTCAACCACTGGTCTCACTTTATGACTGCGAAGATGACTTTCGAGTCCGGCTTTGCTTAGGCAGAGTCTCGCACAGACGCTGCATGTCAACGCCATAGGAGGACCTTCGCTGTCTGGAAATGCAACGGCAATAATGCCCTTCCTCACATCCCTCTTTACTTTCTCGTATGCGATTTGTGATGCCTCAAAGGCAACTTTCCCCTCATATAGGATCAGCAGCAACATTTTCCCATGTATCAGCAGAGAGGTTAGCGTCTTTCAAAGAGACTTTCAAGGAATCCTTATACCTCTTTTTTCAGCTTATGTGAAGTCGTTTTCCTTTAACTAACTCTCCATAAAAGAGTTGTTTTGGTATTCTAGAATCCTTCATCCTGGCAAGGTGACCACTCCAACGGAGTCTTTGCTGAAGCACAAGAGCTTCTATACTGTCACACAAAGAGCTTTCCAAAATCTCAACATCACTGATGTGGTCCCTCTAGTGAACGCCATAGATCCGTCTGAGACACATCTGATGGAAATGCTCCAATTGTTTAAGGTGGTGTTGATATATGATCCAGGTCTCGCAGGCATAAAGAAGAAAAGAGAGAACACATGCCTTGTACATCTTTACCTTTGTCTTCTTGCATATGTCTCACTGACCCTAGAGGCGCCTTTCTAGCTTTCTGAAAGTATCACTTGCTTTCCTAATCTTGAGTAGAATTTCATTATCAAGGTTGCTGTATCAATTGACAGTGCTTCCCAGGTAGACAAACTGATCAACCACTCCAAGTCATTTACCATACACATAGATATTTGGCTCACAGTACTGCTTACCAGGGGCAGGTTGGTACATGACGACGGTTTTCTTGAGAGTCAATCCTCGGGCAGTGCAAGCATCAGAAAATGCATTAAAAATGTGCTGCATATCGCTGTGTGCGCTACAAGATCGCAATCATCTGCATACAAGAGGTCTCTTATGATTGATGTAAATACTTTTGTTTTTGCAGCAAAGCGCCTGATGGTTCGATATTGGATGTAAACACCATGCTCGCAATTCCTGAATGCAATATAGAAAACGATTGCAAAGTATATGGCAAACAGGGTCGGTGCTGGAATATCTCCCCGTTTCACTGAGATAGGCTCCGACATGTTACCTCTAACATTAATCAAAGCCTTCATGGAAAGACCTAACCAAAGCAAGGAACTTATCAGGGCAACCAAGTTTCTGGAGAACCTTCCACAATGCATTTCTGTTAACAGTATCGAAAGCTTGTCAGATCGACAAAAACCTGATACAGATCCAAACCTTGTTCTATGCACTTCTCCTGGAGCTGTCTAGCTGAGAAGATCATATCAGTAGTGCCGTGTCCAGCATGAAAACCAGATTGACTTTCAACAAGAACACAATCTGCAATGTGTGTCAGCAGATGGTCCAGAAGCACCTTACATAAAATTTTTCCTACGACAGAAAGCAATGATATACCCCTATAGTTTCCACAATCATTCTTGTTACCCTTTCCCTTGTACAAGACCACCATTACTGCATCTCTCCAGTCCTCAGGTACGGATTCATTAGCCCATATCCTGCCAAACAAAGAGTGAAGATGTTGCAGAAGTCTCTCACCACCATATTGTAAGAGCTCTGCATGTATGCCATCCATACCTAGATAACCTCCCACTGTTCATCTTCAAGATAGCTATTGCAACCTCCACAAGCGTTGGTGGTTCTGCGAGAGATACTGTCACTGGTTTTTCAGGAATGAGATTGAGGAAATCTTCATTGATGACAGACGGCTGATTCAAAAGTTCATCAAAGTGCTCTTGTCACCTTCACAAAGTCACAAAGAAGAACTTTGCCATCCTTGCTGCGAAGCGGTGTCACCAGAGAAGAAGATGGTCCATAAACTTCACGCAAGAGATTGTACAACAGCTTTGTGTTATTGGAATCTGATGCAGCTTGTATCTCATCAGCCTTCTCACTCCATCACTTATCCTTCATCTGAGAAGGACTCCACCTCACACGTGATTTCACATCCTATGCAACATATTCTTCTCCCGTGGTTTTGCTGTCAAGTAGCATGACAGAACACGCCTCTTATCAGCCAACAAGTCATTTATATGTTCATCATTCTCATTAAACCAGTCTTGATGTCTTCTCTGCACTAATCCCAGAACACGCCTGCCTACATCATAAACCGACTTTTTAAGGGTCGGCCAATCCTCACCAAGATCTGCAACATGCCTCTCTTCTTGCAATGACCTCTTCACATTTTTATCTCCAAGACGAGCAGCATTCTATCTCCTAGGCAGGGTAACACCAGGAGCCCGGATTTTACATTTAGTAATTAGTTTCACTTTTGCGCGTACCAGGTGGTGGTCCGTCCAGCACTCAGCTCCACGAAGAGCACGAACACACTGAACATCCCGTCCGTCACGCATCCTGACAAGGACGTAGTCCAAAAGATGCCATTCCTTAGATGCAGGATGCATCCATGTAGTCTTAAATTTGTTCTTTTGTTGGAACATCGTGTTGGTATCACACAGATCCAGCTCCTCACACATCTGCAGCAGGAGCATGCCATTGTTGTTACACTTTCCCACCCCATGCTTTCCGATTACATTCCATGTGTTAAAATCCCTACTCACTCTAGCATTAAAGTCACCAAGCACAATGACCTTATCTGCCTGAGGGATATTTCTTAAAACACCTTTCAAGGCATGGTAGAAAGACAAATTTTATTCATCAACAGAATTCATAGTTGGAGCATACACACTCACCAGGGTCACATATCTTCTTTTGTCCAGCGGAATTCTCATGGACATAAGACGCTCACTGGGAATTTTAATTTATCCACAAGAGTAGTCTTAACAGCAAATTCTACCCCAGCCTCTCTTCTGGTTCCTTCATCTCTTCCTTTCCAGAAGAATGTATATTCTCCCCAAAATTCTGTAAGATGACCATTTCCAGCTAACCTCGTCTCAGATAAAGCCACGATGTCAAGATCGTAACGTCGAAGCTCCTTGGCAACAAGAGCGGTCCTTCGTTCAGGACATTCAGAGGAATCCCTGTCAAGCAGCGTCCGTACGTTCCAGCAGCAAATATTAAATGCCATGTTTGGCTCTATTACAGTGGCACGATAATGTGTGGGCCCCTGCCCTTATTGCCAATTATCTCTTTTATATTGTTTTGGAACATAATTGAATTGGGAAGAAAAAGAAAAAGTAATAATAATAATAATAACAACACTATTAATAATTATTAATTAATGCAATCGTGCAATGCCTGTGCGTGAAGAATATTTTTAAAGTTAGGAAAGAATGTGCACTGAGCCAATCCCACTCTCTGAGCAACAGTAGCTATAACCCCAAAAGAAGAAAAGATTAACATCATTGGTAACTACTGAGCTGCAGGTTTTATGTCGGGGTCATCCCAGTTTCCTAAATTGCCTTCTCCTAGAAGAATGCCCTGACAAGGGCTAGGGGTCCTTCACTCCCAGTGGTTTAACCGTGCGATCGGGTATCGAGCCCGATTATTTCTATGTCCCCACGCATATACATACATATCTACATTCACACATACACACACACATGGCACATGATTTTATTTCCATACAACAAATATTTAAGATTAAACATTTAGAGGCGAAGAAAGGAAACAAAAATTAGTAAGGTAGAAAAGTAAGGAAGATAGAGAACAGGGTAGGAAGAGAAACAAAAAGGAAATATCATCATCATCATCCTTTTATGTCCGTTTTTCCCTGCTTGCAAGGGTGGGACGGGTCCTATTCAGCACAGCATCTCTCCACTGTGAGCTTCAGCGATCTGAGGTCTGCTCTCACCACCTCCGCCCATGTTTTTCGTGGTCTACCACGTCTTCCTTCAACTGGCATTTCCTGGCACTTCTTCACCCATCGATCATCCTCCATACCATCGCAGTCTCCTCTCTTGCACACTACAATCTATCCATCTCAGACACAGTTTCTCTCTCAACACATCCATGCTGGGTCGTTCACGCACATTGACATTGCACATTCAATGGAGCATGCTTGCCTCATTTCTCTCCAGCCATCGCATATCCTCTGCAGTTGCTGCCCATGTCTCACTACCATGCAGCATTAAGCTCCTCACACAGGCATCATATAAACGGCCTTTTGTACGCAGGGAGGAACCCTTCTTTGTCAGCAGAGGAAGCAGCTCCCTAAACTTCTTCCAACCTGTCCTTATTCTAGATACTATGGCCTCGGAACCCACCCCCCCTCCATGCTAATCTGATCTCCTAGGTACCGGAAGCTATCCACCACTTCTATAGCACCCGCCTGCATTTGAAAAATGTGCCTATCAATGTGACTTCTACTGTCTAATTTCCCTGTACATCTACTGCATACGTATTTCTCCCTATCTGTTAGTTTGCCTGCTATCCCACTACATCTCTTGTGTACCCAGGATCTGCATTGTGTGCATTTTATAGAATTTATGCCAGTTCCTGTTCTGCATATCGAACATGGCCATTTCCCTGACGGAATCATAGTTTTGTCCTCTTTTCTACTCATCAACACTTTTGTCTTAGCTATGTTCACTCTCAGTCCTCTTGTTTCCATAGCCAGAATTTATTCTCTAGCTCCTCTACTGATTCTGCTATAAGAACCAGATCGTCAGCATAGAGAAGTTCCCATGGACAGCCAGTCTTAAACTCCTCTGTTATGGCTTGGAGGACTATAATGAACAAGAGTGGGCAGAGGACTGAACCCTGATGTACTCCTACATGTATCTGGAATTCCTCACTAAACTCCATTCTTACCCTCACTTTACTGACAGCACCTCTGTACAAAGTTTGCAGTGTTCTCACAAGCCATTCCTCAACACCTAGTTTCCTTAGGGACCACCAGATGACAGATCGAGGTACCCTATCAAAGGCCTTCTCTAAGTCAACAAAGGCTAAGTATAGTGGCTTATTCTTCTCTAAGAACCTCTCTTCTAATTGTCTCACCAAGAGGAGGGCATCTGTTATACTTTTCCCAGGCACAAAACCAAACTGCATCTCATCTAGTTTGACCCTTTCTCTAATTAATTGTGCTAATATCCTTTCTGCCACTTTCATAACCTGATCCATCAGTTTTATACCCCTATAATTGCTCCTCTCCAGAGCATCCCCTTTACCTTTGTAGCAATTTATGAGAATACTGCTGTAACAGTCTTTGGGTATGACACCACCATATATAGCCTGATTGATAATGCGTTTAACCAGTTTAGTGCCTACGTCCCCTGATGCCTTCAGCATCTCAGTAACTATCCCCGACGGTCCAGCAACCTTACCATTTTTCATTTCCTTAATCGCCTCTTGGACCCTATATCCGTCAATCTCAATAGCTGGTCCTTCTGTCAGATCTACTGAGGGTAATTTCTCTCTCTCCCATTCATTCTCCACATTCATCAGTCTCTCATAATGACATTTCCAGGCCCCCCTTTTCTGATCATTCGTGACACTAAGTACACCAGCATCATTCCAGACACATTTATCTCCAACAACATCCTGATTTGCATTGACACACTGTCTTGCAATGTAGAACACTGCACGTCTCTGATCTTCCTGTCACCACCAGGTCACTCTCTGTCTGGTTGGAGCTCTGCTCCAGCCACAAGTTTCATCAGTAGCCTGCAGTAAGTTGTCACATAAGAAATTCCAGTTATCATCTATAACATACGACTCTAAATCGTCTTCTTTTTCGTCATACACATCTGGAAGGGCTTTCCTATATTTGTATTTTAGTGAAAGGTCTTTTAGCTTCCAGACCTTTCTTCTCCACACCTTCCTGTATGTCTCATTCCATCTCTTGTTTACTGAGATATCACTAATGACTAACCTATGCTGTGGGGTACATTCTTCCCCAGGGTATGCCTTGGTAATTGACACCATCTGCCTATCCCGTTGCCTAATTAGTAAGAAGTCAATCTGGCTTATGTGCTCGCCTGATTTGTAGGTTATTAGGTGGTTGGCTGGTTTCTGGAAGTTAGTGTACTTGTATCACAAAATTCAAGAAGGCGTGAGCCTTCTTCATTTCTTGAGCCATAACCATGCCCACCATATACCCTAGTGTAACCATCCTGGAGCTGTCCAATATAACCATTGAAGTCCCTTGCTAGCATAACGATGTCTCCGTCCTCTGTCATTGCGGCTGTTTGTAAAAATGCTAAATTATTAATAACAGATACTGTATTTGCCGGTCTATATTTTACATTATGTTTTGACTTTTAAATGCATTTTTATGGACCACGGTTTTTCACTCTTCGCAGGTGCTCTAGGAACGAAACCCCTGCAAATACTGAGCGACACACTGGAAGAGGAAGACCGAGGTTATCATATGTTGATGCCCTAAGTACAGACACTGGTCTCTTGGAGACGCAGGACATGGCAGCGATAATGAGGGACAGAGACCGCTGGAGAGAACTCATCCATGGATCTCGGGAATTTTACCCGCCTTTGATAGATAGATATCATCATCCTTTAATGTCCATCTTCCACGCTAACATGGGTTAGATAGTTTTGTTCCATTTGATGCAAAAATGGTCGGAAGATCATGCCTCGCTTACACGGAAGCGTCTCTGGCATTTACAGTGTGAACTGGGAGCCTTTTCACAGTGTCTCCTACACGGCCACCTTACAGTATATATATATATATATTGAGACTCGAAACCGATTCGGTAAAGGTAACTATAGTAAGTAAAGTTAATTTTTTTAAATTTATTTTGAAACCTTTTCTTATTTGCTAAACCTTGATTATATATGTTCTGGCTCGTTAATTTATTAACCTGCCATTGAACCACATTGGTATATGGTTGGACAATACATGTGTCCCTTAGCGCCTTGTGCGTGTAGGAACATATACTCTATTATTCTCCTCTTGGTTGAGAAAAAAATTTGGTCGTTCTGGCTGCTGCTAGTTATAGCGGTAGCTAACTGACCTCCCTGCCTCCGCCTCTATCTTTACACTCGGCCCTTGAAAAAACTGATTCCACTTCATTTTCTCTCATCTCGGGAACAATTTTGAATAGCGCCAGTTCGTAATTTGAATTCGGGAATTTTATATTCTTCGAATGAAAAGATCCTTCTGACGAGAGTTTTTCTTTGCAACGGATGCCGTATGGACTCCGTTTATTTTTGAGACTCGAAACCGATTCGGTAAAGGTAACTATAGTAAGTAAAGTTAATTTTTTAAAATTTATTTTGAAACTTTTTCTTATTTGCTAAACCTTGATTATATATATATATATAAGTTCAAAAGGAAAAATAAAAAAAAGACCGTCAGGCCTTTTCCCATCAATTCTGGACAACCCAGATGGTTCCAAAATTGAAGGGATGTTTGCTATCTTGATGATGAGGTTTAGCTCAGTGTAAGATGCGAAGCAAGCGGCATTCAGATAGCAAGATAGACCGTGAAAGCCTGTAGAGTCAAGGACCGTACCACACCAACATTTCAATCCCATACAGACATCTGCTCCCACTGTGAGGGCAATGGAGACACAAAGTTGGCCATGGGTAGGGCATCAACCTAGTCACCTGAGTTTTTGACACTGGCAGACAGTAGGCAGCCCCTTGAGAACTGATCTGACGTGTTAAAGAGGGAGTCAAAGGTGGTCTTTGAATATATGCTGTCCCAAGCTCTCTGACTCCGTTTGTCCTCCACCTTGTCAGGAACAGAGACAAACCCAACTCACTCCATCGTAGAAGAACTTCATCCATCTCCCTGTTTGAGAGGAGAGGATGTTTCTCACCAGGGTGGAGCAAGCATGAGTGGAGGGAAGAAGCAAGAGGAGCGAGAGATGAACATTTACGAAGACCGGGACGACCAAATCGCTTGGGCATCGCAGCCTGATCACTGGACTCTGGAGAGAGTCTAACATTGACCAAGCACTCGAGTCTATCGAAGACTAGGTCATTAAAGCATTGGATACATGACGAAAATCTGTGAGATGGGCTAACTCTGAGCATATATAGTGGCTTAGGAATCGATAAGTAGTTCCTGAGTAAAAAAACCTTGATGGGGCTCAATTGCCTCAATATTCTTCAATAATTGCTTTAGATTAGCCATCTTGAATTGGAAATTTGGCTCAAAAGCTGGGTTCGTAATTGGGGCAGGACTGCAATGGAAGGGAAAGACTCTGCAAACAGGTCTATTGTCTGCTGATATTGAGAAGCTGGGTGGTTGAGGATCCAGAGCTCACATTTGGAACTATTGACCTGGAGACACCGTGGGCCAAGCTCCTCAATCATCTTGTTTGCAGTGGTGAGAACCCTAACCGGAAATCCCCCCAAACAAGCGTCATCAAGATACCAAACATTTAAATCCAACCCAACCCCCATCTTCGTGATGTCATCAGTGCCCAGTGCAAACAGAACGAGTGACCTTGTTGAACTCCTGCGGCAGAAATGATGAATTGATCACCTAAAGAGAGGTAGGAGGGCTCCCAATAAACCTGCCAAACAAAGTGGTAGCGTTGTGGGACCCTCTCCCTTACTGAGCTGAGAATGACATTGCGGCTGACAGAATATATATATATAAGCCAGAAACAGTTCTGTGTAACCAAGACACAGTCACCTAACCCAACCTGCCTCAAACGGGACAACCTGTCTAACCCATGCTAGCGTGGAAAAATGGATGATAAATGATGGTGAAAATGACATATATATATACACACACATATACATACATCGCAGCTGATTAGGGACCAGGTAAATATAAATGTGATGCAGTTTGAATTTGTACCAGGCAAAAGTACCACAGATGCTCTCTTCCTGGTGAAGCAGTTACAGGAAAAGAACCTAGCTAAAAGTAAGCTGCACTACTTCACTACTTGGTATTTGTTGACCTGGAAAAGGCTTTTGATAGAGTGCCCTGTGCCATAATCTGGTGGGCTCTTAGAAAACTAGGAGTGGATGAAATTCCAAACATGGAAGCAGGGACTAGAAAGAAGGGGTCTCAAAGTCAACCTGACAAAGCCTAAGGTCCTAGTAAGTAGAAGAGAAAACAGAACCCTGATCCCCTCAGGGAAATGGCCTTGCTTGGTGTGTAGGTAGAAATTCCATCCTTTGTTCCGAATGCAAACTATGGGTACACAAGAGATGTAGTGGGATCTCAGGTATTTTAGCTAAGAATGTAGGTTTTACATGTAGCAGTTGCACCAGGACAGTAAGCAGCAAATGACCACAGGAAACAATCACTATCAAATTCTGGGAAGGTTCAGTAGCAGTAGACAGCTTCTGCTATGTAAGTGACCGAATTAGCAACAGGGCGTGGGTGTTCTGAAGGTACAGTAACCAGGGTAAGAATGGAATGGAAGAACTTCAGGGAGCTACAACCACTGCTAGCTGTAAAAGGCTTTTTTCCTCAAAATGAAAGGCAGACTGTATGATGTGTGCATATGAACAGCAATATTGTATGGTAGTGAGACCTGGGCGTAGATTGGAAGAAATGAAGCTTGCATGCTCCGATGGATGTGTAATGGTAATTTACACGAATGGCAAAGCATAAACAAACAGAGAATCGGATGCAGTGTTCAGGAGATGCGTGATGCGTATGAAGGATGAGAGCAGTATAAAAAGGTGCAGAGTGCTCAAAGTCGATGGAAGCGATGGAGTGAGGAGACCTAGGAAGACTTGGGATAGGGTGATAAAAGCTGACCTTGCTCAATTGCAACTCTCAAAGACAATGACACAGGACCTGGATCGCTGGCGTTATGCATTAATACAGAAGACCTGCCTTCCCATGGGCACAGGCTGAAGCTGAAGCATACAAATATATATAGTATGCACCACCCCCACATCTTCTAATACATCTCTCGTGAGGACAGGCTGTAGCATACATCCAGTGAAACCTCCAGCCCACACTGTAAAGTAGTCGTGTAGGTGTCACAACAAAAAACAGCAGCCCTCGATGTAAATGTGGTTGGTGTTAGGAAGGGCATCCAGCCGTAGAAACTAGGCCAGAAACAGTTCTGTGTAAGACATGGTCACCTGGCCCAACTTGCTCCAAACTGAACAACCCGTCTAACCCAAGCTTGCGTGGAAAAATGGACGTTAAACGGTGATGATGATGATATATACATACATATCTATGCATACATACATATACATACACACAAATACATGTACACACATATCAAAATGAAAGTGGTAAAAACCTTGATGCTTGGGGTTGTAGTGTGGGTAATAAGAAAAATTCGGGACCCACCCCGACGGCTGAGCTCCTGCCGTTTCAACAGCTAAATCCAAACCGTTCGGATCTAACTGCTGAAACGACAGGAGCTCAGCCGCTGGGGTCCCGAATTTTTCATGTATACACACACACACACATATATGCACACAAATACACGTGGCGTATTATCATAATTAATAGTCCCGCTTAACAAGCTTATTAATCCAGTCACTCTGGAGTTTTCGTGCTGGAAATGCCACATGTCAGTTTCCAATAACCAAGTCCATGTCTAGAAGTTCTAAGTTTGCCCTACATGTAAATTACACACTTAACATATATATATCCAGGTATCCAAAAACGTAGACACTTTCCAGCATCCTTACCAATTACGATATATATATATATATATATATATCTACAATGATATTAAATAAATGGAAATTATATTTATAAAACCATATTTATTCTATTATATATATTTCAAGGGTACCAAAACTTTTGGTACGCTATCATCAGATAAAATACGAAGTGTGTTTTATAAATTTTGACATAACCAAGGATAATATTCCTTAACGGTTCAAGTTATCCCTGTTGAATATCCCTTCTGCTTATATATATATTATATATATAGCTAATAACAATTAATAGAAAAAAAAAAGAAAGCAAAACATACACGTAGCTTAAGCGAAAACTCATACAGTGGTTGCAGAGACTTAAATAATACGTGTCAGAAGTAGTGAAATAAAACATTGATTAATAAAGATAAGAGAATATGTATGTTGTGCGTGTCAAGAGTACTGTTGTGGGAGTAAAAGAGGGGAACGAGGCGGGTAGAATCGGTTGGACGTACACTTTTCGCAGAAAATGGAGAAATTATAGGTCCGAAATGTGTTACATGTTTTGCGTGAAAAATATGCTGCACGATGGTAGTAAAGAAATTAATTATCTAGTTAAAAAGCGAAGTAAAAGTATATTCAAGTTAAAAAGCGAAGTAAAAGTATATTCAAGTTAAAAAGCGAAGTAAAAGTATATTCAAGTTAAAAAGCGAAGTAAAAGTATATTCAAGTTAAAAAGCGAAGTAAAAGTATATTCAAGTTAAAAAGCGAAGTAAAAGTATATTCAAGTTAAAAAGCGAAGTAAAAGTATATTCAAGTTAAAAAGCGAAGTAAAAGTATATTCAAGTTAAAAAGCGAAGTAAAAGTATATTCAAGTTAAAAAGTGAAGTAAAAGTGTACTCAAGTTAAAAAGAATGACAGTGTAGATAAGTTAATGTTTATATCAAAGAAGACAAGCAAATATTTACAACATTTATTATTTCAAACTGACGAACATATCTCCCTTATAGAAAACATCAACATTCAAGAATGTGCTTAATGCTTAGCTAATTATACAATCAACTGACAAGGTACCACCAACGTTATCGCTCGACCAGCTAGAAAAAAAACAAAAAAAACTATTTCATATAACATAACACATTAGACACGTTATGTCTGCAGCGACAGCAACAACACTCTGAAATGTTGGCGGCTAACTTGAAATTACAAATTACAATTAGTTTTCCTTCCTCCAACATAATCTCTGTTGAACTACCAGCGCCGTTTCGATATTCTAGAAATGTTCGAGGTGTTCTATACTATGTAATACTTGTAAAAAAAATTGAAATTTTTGATTATAAGATAATCATTTGAATTTGAGACCGATTTCATTAAATCCTCGATGGTTTTTTTAAATGCTAAATAACTTAATAACATAAGCAATTTAATGAGCTGACAGTGTATACGAATTAAACAGTCACAATTTTAGGGAAGATGCACATGCAGTGAACAGCATGACAAGATATTATTTCCATGTTCACAGCAGACATCAAGCCCATCACCAGTTGTTGGTACTCGGGGAGTAATTCTTTTTACAAAGAACGTATTTCAGCACATGTTATATATAAACTCCTATTTTCTAAAGCTATAGAAAAGTTGGAGGTCAATGTCATCTAATCTCTCCACCTCTCCTTGGCGACAGGCCTAGTTCACATATTAAATTTACAAGTCAGCGAAAATCAACACAATAAAATTTATAAAGTAATATGACTGCGTATGTCAAGTGAATAGAAGAACGTGTATTGTGGAACCTGACACATAGCACTCGTGTTTGTTAAACAAATCTTCAGTAATAGTCGTCTTTTCTGTCGTAATGCAGAAAATGCAAGCGAACTGAATAAAGATTGTCTATGCATGTTAGAGGATGCACCGGAATAAATGGTCCGTATCTAATCTAAAACTGCAAATTCTCCCGAATATACACACGATAACGCTTGAAAAAAGGTTACCGCAATAGATATTCATCTTACACCAATAAAGATAGCCACACACACTTCCAAATTATGTAGGGAATCTGAAAAAATAACTAATATATAACTCAATCTTTAGTTGTGCTGCCTATTTATTAATTGTAGTTTTGCTGCCATAAAAGAGCTTTGCGGTTTCTTAGAGATTGGTGTAATACGGTCAAACAATTTCAATGTAGCTGCATTAAATTTCATGCGACATGCAAATTTGTTTATATAATAATTGATAAGCGAGGAATCTATAATTGATTGATACATAAGAAATCTATAGTTTATTGATAAACTTGAAATCTATAACTGATTGATAAACTCAAAAGCGATAACTGAAAATGATTAAAAGGTTTGAAGAAAGATATATTCAAATACGACCGCTTAGTTCTCTGTGTTTATTTATATCAGTTTCAACGGTTCTGCAGAGATGACAGGTAATAAACTTCAAAAATCTATTAAAAGCTTACCTTAACAAATGATATTGGAGTCGTTGTTCCTTCAATATCAATTAAAAGAGCTTTCACTCCGTCTAATAGAGATTCCATCTCTGAAGCTAATCGCTTTTTGGAACACGTCGCACCTTCTTGGTTTAATAGCATTACATTTCGTAATAAAGCTAACAGTAAGGAGCATGCAATAAATAACGTCAAGCTAATTATATTAGCCTCTAAAGGAAGTAATAACAACAGTTAGGTACTGAAATGCAAATTATCAGAAACTATTAAAGACTCGCAGATACCAATGTATGTTCAGACTCCACTACAGTTAGACAGAAAATATTTAAATTTGATATTAGAAAACTATAATATATATATTTGTTAAATTGAAATATTTTGAAAAGGAAATAAATACATTTCAGAATTGATTTTTATTTAATTAATGATTCATTTAACTAATAAAAATAATAAATATTTTATGTTTGTAAAGGAGGGAGTTAAAATGATGTACGAGCCCAAGAGATTTGACCAATGGGAGCTGTCGTTAGATATTGCCGGCAAAGCTAAAACGAACGTCCATTGTTTGGAATGTTGTCAGGTTGACGACCGCCCACTATGTCAGTTTAGCAATGACTTCACTACCGCTAACTTTACAATTGTTTATATAGTTTCAGTTCGCTGACAACTCTACATCTCACATCCCATTCGTTATCTCACCACATTAACTTTAAACACTTTTCCCACTCAAAAGTTCTTCTTTCTTACTCACCCTCCCCCCACAAGCGTTGGATCTTTAATTGGTTTTAAAACCACAAAAGACCGGTCACTTATTCCTTATTTTATATACTACAAGCAGGACGTGTTTCTTGTCAAGTTCTGTTTATTTGGCAGATTCCTGTTTTGAGAATCAGTCCCTTAACACTCACTGAAGAATTCCTACAGACTGTCTACCGAAAGAACTGCTTACGTGGACTTAAAATCACTTGAACCAAGGACGGTAAAGAAGTGGTTGATATTAACAGAATTGGTTTTTACACGTTGTATAACAACCTTTAATAATTTCCTCCTTTTTTATGTTGAATCAGGAAGTTGTATAAAGTAAGAATTAACCAGGATTTAACAATCCAACTGACCCGACCGAGTATAATTTATCTTCTGTTATATATTGTTTGATAATTAGTAAACATAGTATATTTTTTATTATTCAAACATGGAGATGCAGACTTTACTTATTGGTGTGACATGTTGCATTATGTCGGCTGTCATTATCTACTTGATATCGATGTTCAGTATGAGAGAGAAGACATTCGAGGAAGTTATGGAAGAACAGAGACTTAGACTGGAAGAAGAAGAGAAGAAGGCACGAAGTGAGAAAAAAGCTGAAAGAGGCGACCGAAAAAAGTATAAGAAATTCAAAGAAAAAAACAAAGAGAAAGCGCAACAGTTAAAAGGTGTAGAAATAGACGGGACATTTCCCCAAGTGAACACTATAAAAAAAGAAGTACGTGTCGATGCGATTTCAGAATTAGCTGCAACCACTGGAATAATTCAAGTGAACACATTAAAATTGGAGAAAAAGCAGGTAAAAGAAGTTAATTCTATGCCACTTGTTGCTAATCAATCTGCCAATGTATCAGCATCGCCTAAAAAAGAGGAAAAAATTCCGAAATCTCAACGCAAACAAACCGGCTCACCAACTAAAGAGGTTTCTTCTAGTCAGCAGAATTTTTCTCAAAATATAAACTATGTTCCCGACACTAAACCCGAAAATAGCAACCGAAAATCCCAGAAAACGAAGTCTCCAAAAGTTGACACCGACACCCATAAAGTTGTTGAACTTCACTTGTATGATCAGAATACTTCCAAGAAAGTTGGTGGTACTTACCGATTTTTTTTTTCTTACATATTTTTATATTCTAATTTATTTTTGTATTTGTTCGTATTTTTCTAACTAGTTTCTAAACTTTATACGTGTCAATGAAAGATGTATTTCAGTGTGTGTGTGTGTGTATATATATATATATATATATATATATATACACACACACACATTCACACTTTTTTGTCAAGCAATAGATATTTTCAAGACGAAATTTATTTAGGACTGAATACGTGGCTTCTTGAGATGAAGTCTGTCAAAATATCTGATTACGTCGCACATGCAAGTTTAACAACTGACACGAATATTGAATAGGGCCTTAGCTATACTGAACTAGTATTTAATTTGGTTATAAGTTTATTTTAAGAAATGTCTGTTTATTAATCTGTTTTTTTAATAGTGAAGATATTTGGAGCTTATCTTTCAGTATTAAATGTTTGCGAGATGCTCTGACTGGCTTTCTCTTATAGAAGAAACTGTTGACGTGTCGGTAGTGCACTGACGTTCTTTTCTCGCAGACAGCCGCACTCTTAACTCCATACAAACTTAGTCTCACACACTTACATACACTCACAATAAGAAAGGTACTGAAAAAGAATCTTTATACAACTTTTTAAAGTACGTTTTCTAGAAATTGCAAATAGATTTTAGTTTTATTAAAATTAGATAAATTATGTACGTTTTTAAAAAAAAAAAAAAAAAAAAAAAAAATTTTTTACTTAAAAAAAAAAAAAACTTGTTTTTCTTTTTTTTTCTTTTTTTGTAGTTGTACAGAAAAATACTTCTTACGTAAAATAAGTTTTAAAAATAGTTTTCGTATCTTTCTGATTTGTGGGTGCCAACGATTAGGGGGAGGAAAGGTTTCAATTTTTTTTTTTTTTTCCTAATGTTCTGAAATTAAATTTCGCGGTCGACTGATTTTGTCATAGACTATTCTCTGACTATTTTAAATATCGTGTCGAAACTTCCTATTTCCTCTTCCTTGGTGAAGATTTGTCAATATTAGGAAAATCCTTGTTCGGGATAGTTAAAGGATGGGGGTTAAATAAACGACTGCTTATCTTCTATTAAGATAAATTCCAAATACATCTTAATAGGCTTTATGGGAAGATTAAATCGACCAGTACCTACTTGACTGGTTCTTATTTTCGTCGATCGTGGACGGATGAAAGATAGGATTTGACCTGGATAGGATTTGAACGTAGGAGCTGTGACTAAACACAGCAGGTATTTCATCCGATTCCCCAAATATTCTGCCGCTTTATCGTTTTAGAACTATTCAAATTTTACCGAAGTCCACAGTAGTATTATAGGAATGACTAAATCCCCATCACTTGACAAAATTAACTTTATTCCTGGTTAAAAAAAATTTACTTATTTCTAGGAAGAGTTTCTAGTTTGTAAAATATTTAGTTTTCATTGACGGACGTCTTTTTTTTTTTTTTTTTTTTTTTTTTTAGTAAAATGCCTCGAACTTATGTTCCATTAATCAATATCTAAAATAAATATTCTCTCCACTATTATATATGTGTATGTATATGTATAGGTATATATATATATATATATGTGTGTGTGTGTGTGTGTGAAGCGTTCGCGGCACTGAGACACAGTAGACCACATAGTAATAATCGATGGGTGTTTGGGTACAAAGTTAGTAGAGTAATTTAGTAAGATCCTAAAAGAGGTCCTACTCCGGTTCGAGTTCTGTGTGGGCTCTCCGTTGGGATTTTGCTTATATATATATATATATATATATATATATATATATATATATATATATATATAAAGGGAAGTGTCTCAACCCATCAAATGACACTTCCCATTGCCTGTATGGTAAAATTAGTGTAACTGACAATAGATATCCTATGAAGAAAATTAAGCTATCCTGTTCGATAAGCCGAATCTAGTTCACATTCTCCGCTTTATATATATATATAATGTATATAGTGACACGTAGTTACTCACAGCCAGATGAGAGAACCCTATTCCTAAGTCTACCATGCATATTACGCAATGAATCCGGGAAATCGGTCGAAGCATTTTAATTTTCTTCAATGGGGAACTATTGTCAATAATAGCCGGTAAACTAATCTGGAGATCACGAAATAGCTGCAATGAGGATGTAGTCATTGCTTTCTGTAGGCAATAACATTGACTTGACTACGTACTGCTTCACTTACGTATTACCGAATTTTTAAGTTACGTAAACATGATCTAATTCGTTGTGTAAGGTTACTATTTAAATGAGATTGTTCGCAAACTTCATATTTTTTAGTCTTTTACATCTACTCGCAAAACAAAAAAAAACAATAAAACAACAAAAACTTCTAAACTTCCCACCCCTTAGGGTAGGCAGGGTAATAAGAAATTCTTCACGCACATTGAAATCCTGCCACGGTTAACTTTAGCCCGCTCGCTCGCCCGCCGCATCCTCCCCTGCAGAGATGATAAAATAAGCGAAGAATACGAACGTTAGTACTTTGTGCTTAATCAGATATTTACACATCGAAATTGTTTATTATTCCTAATGTTTCCTGTGTGTCTAGAAGAGGGGTGTGTGGGGGGTCAATTCCTAAAATAGTTTTTCTTTTAATTACAAATAGAAAAACAGACAACTAATAAATTTGCATCGTTGGCTCCCAAACACATTCTTTTTTTTTTTTTTTTTTTTTTTTTTCAATGTACATATTTTGGAACACATACCTATACGTGGCTTTCTGCCAATGTGAGAAACAATTATACCCTAATATTGTTGCTATAGTGAATAGGGAATAAAATGTGTGAGAATTCTCTTATATTAGATTTCATTGGAATTCAAACTTGCCTTAAATTCCTCACAGCAGATATAAAGGAGTATTTGGTTAAAATTTTGAAGATTTCAGTGCAAAGATCATTGGAATAGATAGAAGTGTGTGTGTGTGTGTGAACAAAAAGGAAAAGAATGACTTCATGTAGTTGGTATTCTATAACAATTTAATTTTATAGTATGTGTGTGTATGTGTCATCATCATTTAATGTCCATCTTCCACGCTAGCATGGGTAGGACGGGCAGTCCCTTTGTGAGGGATCAGAACTGATTTTGGCTTGGTTTCTACAGCTGGATGCCCTTCCTAGCACCAACCACATTTACAGTGTGCTGAGTGGCCCCTGTCGTGATACTCACAATCATGCCACATTGTGGACTGGGTACTCTCTGTCGTGACACCTACACGACCACCCCACAATACTACTAATAATAATAATGTTTTCTGATTTAGGCACAAGGCCAGTAATTTTGAGGGGAGGGGAAAATCGATTAAATTGACGCCAGATCATTGCTGGTACTTTATTTTATCGATCCTGTAAGGATAAAAGGTAAAGTTAACCTCTGTGGGATTTGAACTCAGAATGTTCAACAATAATAATAATTAGTCTTGATTTTTTTTTTTTTTTTTTTTTTTTCAGGAATGTGTTTTTTTTTTGTTTTTATTGCTAATAAATTCGCATGATATATTATAAACTGTGGAGTTTAAAAAAAATATCTTTGGTAGAGTATTGCTGTGATAGTTGTGGTGAGCTGCTTGACTCACTTATGTTAGCATGGATTAAAAACAAACACATTAAAACACCTTGATTTAGCTGACTATGTAAAATAGTAATATCATCATTCATCATTGTTTAATGTCTATTTTCCACGCTAGCATGGGTTAGACGAGTTGTCCCATTTGAGGCAAGTCAAGTCAGGTGTCTGTGTCTTGCTCACACAAAACTGGTTTTGACTTGGTTTCTACAGCTGGATGTCCATCCTAAGGCCTACCACATTTAGTGTGTGCTTAGTGCTTTTTTTATTGACATAATATCGAATCTATGAGATTTTGATATTTATTTTGAGAAGAATACCTTAAAGTCGGTTTGAGGGGCAATTTACAGCTGATTTGAACAGAAAAAGGTGAGATAATTCTGGCCAGATATGGCCGGTTTAAAAGCTAAAGGGTTAATCATTAGTTTTCTAATATTCCTAGAAAAACAATTAGATTAGATTGGAAAAACATATAGTAAGTCAACTGACTGATCATAGATGGTAGTAAATGAAGAAATGTATTATAATTGGTCTAAAGTTTAAACTTCAAAGTTACAAATATTGTATAGACAAGATATAGTTCAGATGCAGCATTTATATCTATAAACATTGCATTTCATTGTTAACTGAGATAAGGGTGCAATCAAGCATAAACACGATAAGAACTGGTTGATTATTTTGAAGTGCCATTACTTCGGAAAAGTATTGAAATTTATGACCATAAATACTTTAAAATGGTTTTTTTACTGATGAATGCTTTTTCTGGTCTCAACCTATACTTTATCAATGTGATATATAGATATATGTGTGTGTGTGTATATATATATATATATATATATATATATAATATATATGTGTGTGTATATCGTTGTCGTTTAAGGTCCATCTTCCACGCTAGTGTGTATGTGTGTGTATATATATATATATATCCCAACATAGACTGATAATTAGCGACCTCATAGTCAGGAAGAGACGTACTAGACAGCAGAAGAGGACTATCCTCAGGAGAAAAATATGGAAGCTAAAGGATCCCACAGCCAGAAATAAATTTCAAAGCATATTACTTGATGCTTTCGACAGTAAGGAAGAGCAATTAGTCGTAGAAGGTAGAGGAACAGTGGGAATTCCTGAAAGCAAACCTGCTGATGGCGGCAGACGAAGTCTGTGGCTGGAGCAGGCCTGTAGGCAGGAGGAGAGTAACATGGTGGTGGAACAGTAAGGTGGAGGGGTCAATCAAGGCCAAAAAGCAGGCTTGGAAAGCGTGGCGGGATGGGGGAAGTAGAGAAGACTATCAAGTGGCCAGGAGGGAAGCTAGGAGACAAGTGTACTTCGCAAGAAGAGAAGCAAAGGAGAGAAAGTTCAAGCATGTTCTACAACGCGAGGACCAAAAACGTGAGGTGTTCAGGATTGCTAGGCAATGTGTCAAGGAAAATCGTGATATTGTCGTTGAGAAGTGTGTACTTAACGATGATGGCGTGCTTGCCATCACTGACGCTGATAAGAAGGTAGCTTGGAAGTGTCACTACGAAAGGCTACTAAATGAGGAGAATAAATGGGAGAAAGACAGTTTCCCCCACATCGACCCAATAGAGGGACCAGCAGTGTTAGTCGAAGGTAGTATAAGTAAGGCAATCAAAGATATGAAGACGGGTAAGGCGGCTGGGCCTTCGGAAATAGTTGCTGAGATGCTGAAAGCCTCCGGTACGGTGGGACACACCATGGTCACCCGGATAGTAAACCAAGTCATACAGAATGGGTTTGTTCCGAAGGACTGGCGTAGCAGCAGCATCGTTAACTGTTACAAGGGTAAAGGAGACGCCCTAGATAGGAGTAACTATAGAGGCATTAAATTAATCGACCAGGTCATGAAGGTCACGGAAAAAGTAATAGCGCAACTAATCAGAGAGAATTGATCTAGATGAAATGCAGTTCGGGTTTGTGTCGGGCAAAAGTACCACAGACGCTCTTTTCATTGTACGACAACTACAGGAGAAGTACCTAGCTAAAAGTAAACCCCTATACTTAGCTTTTGTTGACTTGGAGAAAGCCTTCGACAGAGTCCCCCGTTCCATTATCTGGTGGGCTCTTAGAAAACTAGGTGTTGACGAATGGCTTGTGAGAGCCATACAAGCCATGTATAAAGAAACAGTCAGCAAGGTTAGAATTAACAACGAATATAGTGAAGAGTTTAGCGTAAAAGTTGGTGTCCATCAGGGCTCTGTTCTTAGCCCCCTACTATTTATTATTACCCTTCAGGCTATAACAGAGGAGTTCAAGACCGGTTGCCCATGGGAACTCCTATAGGGAGATGATCTAACGCTCATAACTGAATCAATGGCCGAGCTAGAGAAGAAATTCCAAACATGGAAGCACGGCCTAGAATCGAAAGGCCTTAAAATTAACCTGGCTAAGACTAAAGTTCTAGTTTGTAGGAAAGAAAATAAGGCGCCGGTCCCCTCCGGGAAATGGCCATGCTCAGTGTGTAGGAAAGGCGTAGGTAGAAACTCCATTTTTATGTCCCAAATGCAAAGTATGGGTGCATAAAAGATGTAGTGGGATCACAGGTAAGCTAACTAAGAACACAGATTTTACATGTGGCTGGTGCAATAAGTAGCAGCAAGTGCCCACAAAATACTAGCTCTTTCAATTGCGTAGAGGGTTCTATAGAAATAGTGGACAGCTTCCGTTACCTGGGTGACAAAATCAGCAGTGGGGGAGGGTGCTCTGAAAGTACAGTAGCTAGAGTCAGAACTGGATGGAAAAAGTTCAGAGAACTTATACCACTATTAGCCGCTAAAGGGTTCTCCCTAAAAATGAAAGGCAGGTTGTATGATGCCTGCATACGAACAGCAATGTTGCATGGCAGTGAGACCTGGGCATTGTGTGCAGAGGATATACGCAGACTAAAGAGGAATGAAGCTTGCATGCTCCGCTGGATGTGTAATAGTAATATACGTGAACGGCAAAGCATAAACGAACTAAGGAAAAAATTAGAAATAAGAGGGATCAGATGTTGTTTACTCGAGAGAAGGCTACGTTGGTATGGTCACGTGATGCGCATGAAAGACAGCTGTATAACAAAGTGCAGGGCAATAAAGATAGATGGTAGCCACGGAGTAAGCAGACCCAGGAAAACCTGGGACGAGCTGATAAATTCCGACCTCACACACTTACACCTCTCCAAGACAATGTCACTGGACCGAGACCTTTGGCGGTACTCAGTAACAGAGAAGACCCGCCTTACCTAAATACAAAGTAAAACCTACTACAGTCAGTAGGCATCTCTAACAAAATACACCCCCGTCCGACCACCCCATCCACACCGCCCCCTTCAATGCAAAGTTATGTTGGTGCCACAACATCCAGGCCGAAACAAATGAAGTCGTGTAGGTGTCACGACAAAAAACACACAGTCCACGCTGTAATGTGGCCGTGTAGGCAACACGGTAAAAACCTCCCAGTCCCACACTGTAAATGTGGTTGGTGTTAGGAAGGGCATTCAGCTGTAGAAAACACGCCAGACAGTCCACGCTGTAATGTGGCCGTGTAGGCAACACAGTAAAAACCTCCCAGCCCCACACTGTAAATGTGGTTGGTGTTAGGAAGGGCATCCAGCTGTAGAAAACCCGCCAGACAGTCCTATGCGAGCAAGACAACCACTCTTGCCTCAAGTGGGAAAACCCCCGTCCAAACCCATGCAATTGTGGAACAGGGACGTTAAACGATGATGATGATGATATGTGTATATGTATGTATATATTCTGACAATATTTATTGAATTGCTATGTTGCAGGATATATTGTTTGTAAGAGACATAAACAAATGCCATTCGGTGGATTGGCAGTATCGGTAGAGGGTCGGACACCATGCTTTGATGTATAGAGTTAGGGCCCTTGCTATTCTGAGTTCAAATCCCGCCGAGGTTAACTTTGCTTTTCATCCTTACAGGGTCGATAAAATAAAGTACCAGTAATACACTGGGGTACTTGTGCCAAAAGTAGAAACAATTGTCTATATCAGGGGCATGCAACAGGCAGCCCGCGGGTCACAATCCAGCCCACCAGACCAGTCAGTGGCCTGCGATGGCTGTTTTTAATTTTTATCTTGTAGGTTTATTTAGAATTTTTTTTGTAACCGTAATACAATTTTCTGTTAGTTGACCTATACTAAAGGGCTTCACTGATAGGGTTATGTGTGTTATAATTTCCCAGTTCCATGTTATGGAAAGAAGTTGTGGTGAATCTTTGGAATAGTGTTTAATAAATATTACTGGCCCTAATAGTCCTAATAGTTGTTCTGATAGGGTTATGTGTGTTATAATTTCCCAGTTCCATGTTGTGGAAAGAAGTTGTGGTGAATCTTTGGAATAGTGTTTAATAAATATTACTGGCCCTAATAGTCCTAATAGTTGTTCTGATAGGGTTATGTGTGTTATAATTTCCCAGTTCCATGTTGTGGAAAGAAGTTGTGGTGAATCTTTGGAATAGTGTTTAATAAATATTACTGGCCCTAATAGTTGTTCTGATAGGGTTATGTGTGTTATAATTTCCCAGTTCCATGTTGTGGAAAGAAGTTGTGGTGAATCTTTGGAATAATGCTTAATAAATATTAATGGCCCTAATAGTTGTTCCAATGTTCAAAAGTGGCCTGCCAATGGAATATATTGCACACGTCTGAATTAAACTGATACACAAATATATAACGGACATCTTTACAATTTTATCTCTAGTAAATTTACAAGATATAAACATTTAAACCGGCTGTATCTGGCCAGAATTCTCTCACCTCTTTCTGTTCAAACTGGCTGTAACCGGTTGCTCATACTGATGATGTTAAGGTATTGTTCTCAAAATAAATATCAAAATCTCATAGATTTGATATTGTGTGAAGTAAATCCTTTTCCATGAAAATATAATAGTATATATATAAAGTAATGTAATTGCTAAAGGATTAGTTAGTCAACCTGAAGCTATAATATGCTTGACCATGTGCTATGTAGAGGACTAGAACCTGTTACCATGTGGTTGCACAGTAAATTTAATAACACAACCATTAGCTTCCTCAAAAACATGATTGTCTCTTAAAGAAAAGGAAAATTTGTTTCAATGTTTTATTTTGTAGCTAAAGGAAAAGAAAATGAAAAGCCAAAGGAAGATGCTGCTGCCAAAAAAGAAAACAAAAATGTAACTGCCAAAGGTGAGATCAAATTAAGCTGTAATGTTTAACAAAATGATATTTTCACATTTTTCAGATAGTTGATTTTAGATAGTTCTAACACAATCGTAATACAGTCATCAAGTATTCTGTTGCTATTGATCTGCTAAAAGCAGAGGTTCTCAAAGTGTTCACTGTCTCCGCTCCCTCGGTTGGGGCACCTTGAGAAGGACCAGGGGGCACTGGCGGTAGAGATGATATAATAGTATATTAGATATCAAACGATACATACCTCTGGCGTCGCGCAGTAATACAGAGTACCCAACCTCCCATGGGTACAAGCTGAAGCATATAGACAATATGCCCCCACACCCTCCCACTGCAAGGTGCCACAGCAAAAAAGCACCCAGCCCACACTGTAAAGTGGACGTGTAGGCACCACGAAAAAGCACCCAGCACTCACTGTAAATGAGGTTGGTGTTAGGAAGGGCATCCAGCTGTAGAAATCAAGCCAAATCAGTTCCTGTATGAGCAAGGCATGGTCAGCCGACCAGACACTGCCCACAACAGGACAACCCGTCTAACCCATGCTAGCGTGGAAGAACGGACGTAAAACGATGATGATTTTACTATATTTATATATAGTATATATTATACTAGCAGTGGTACCCGGCGTTGCACGGGATAAGGTATTTTGGAACGCGGGCCGCCAACAGACCTAATCGTGGGAAAACTGCATGCCTGGACAATATGTAAAGAAAATAAACCGAATACTCTGATGGCTGGATAATCTTCAAGATTTTTATCGATGAAACAGGAAAAATTCAGGTTTTCACCTAATGCAGACCATAGGGGATGAAGAAAATTAATTTTTTTTATGTGCATAATATGCCTTGAAATTTTGGGAAAATCGGCTAGACGTAACGCCTCAAAAAAGCCCTAAAAAGCTGAAAAAATGAAGTTTTTCACCTAATGCGGGCCCTAGGCCATAAAAAAGTTGGATTTTCTTTGCTCACGGTATGAAGAAGAGACTGACTAATACATAGTTACAATTTCAATGAAATAGGCCTCAAAAAACCCCTAAAAACGCAATTTTTCACCTAATGTGGGTCAAAAAGTTGAATTTTTTTATGTGCATAACACTCCATGAAACATAATACACATGTAAAGTTTGAAAAAAGTGGGTTGCATACTTCTCGAGTTTTAGGTATTCAAACTCACGCACACAGCCATTCATACAGACAGATATTATAAGGGCGCGACGTTATATGTATGTATCTATCTAAAAAGAGAAAGACTAAGAATTATAGAGAGAGATCGCCTAATGCAGTCCCTTGGGCATTGAAAATTTGAAATTTTTTTTGCTCAGAACACTCCCTGAAACATAAGTATTACATGTGTAAAGTTTGAAAACAGTCGGTTTGGTGCTTCTCGAGTTTTAGGGATTCAAACTCGTACACACACAGACAGACATCCTCAATTTTATATATATAGACTAGCAGAAAACCGCCCACCGGGTGGTTTTCTGCTAGTATATATATATATATATATATATTTATTACACACACAGAAATGTATATGTATTTCTGTGTGTGTGTGTATATATATATATATATATATATATATATATTACACACACAAATGTATATATATTTCTGTGTGTATATATATATATATATATATTACACACACAGAAATGTATATATATTTCTGTGTGTGTATATATATATATATATATATTTCTGTGTGTGTGTGTATATATATATATATATATTACACACACACAGAAATGTATATATGTTTCTGTAACACTCCTCAATTCCCCCCGCTATCCCCCTCTTGTAGTCTGTCTCTTTCTTTCACTCTCTACGCGTGTGCAAAAAACATTCGCACGCGCGCACGTGTTTTAGTGTCTATTCACTCTTTCTCTCTCCCTCCCGCTATCCCCCTCTCGTAGTCTCTCTTTCTTTCACTCTCACTCTCTCTACGCGTGCGCAAAAAATATTTGCACGCGCGCACGTGTTTCCACTGTCGGACAGACAGACAGACAGAGAAATTGCTGGTTATATATTATAAGGAGATATATATATATATATGAATTAATGATTTAATTTATTGTATCTTATTTACAATTTGCGTGGAAATGTTTAGGGACGGTGGGGGTATTACAAGGCTGTGAGGGGCGTAGCCCAAAAGGTTTGAAGACCTCTGTGCTAAAGCTTGGAGCTACTTTTCTAAGTCCATGCCAGTCTAATATTTACCATTGTTCCATTTCTACAGCAATATTTTAAGGCTCTTGTTGCCAACCATTTAAGTTACTCCTCACAACAGATATTATAAAACTTAGTCACACATTTATTTTTTATAATTTGAAGTATAATTTATATGTACATATAAAGTTATTTTAACTCTGTTATTTATTATTATAATCAATTTATATAGCTCCTCAGAAGAGTTCTTCACTACCACCACCACAAGAAATTTTAAAGAAAGAAAAGGCAAAGAAAACTTCTGAACGTAAGAATTTTTACATTTTTTTTTTTTTGTTATAAATTTTCTGTTTAGGTTTTGTCATCGTTTTTATTTTATTTTTTCTATTATATACTCAACTAAGAGTAAATTCTATATCTTCTACTCAACTAACATGAAATATAAATAAAGCTATAATTTTTACCAAAGTGATATTTAAACATTTTTCAGGTGGATTGGCAGTATCGGTAAGGGTCGGACGCCATGCTTTGAAGCATAGAGTTACCTCCCTTTATGATCTGAGTTCAAATCCCGCCGAGGTTAACTTTGCCTTTCATCCTTACGGGGTCGATAAAATAAAGTACCAGTAATGCACTGGAATAATTGCTGGCCTTGTGCCAAAAGTAGAAACAATTAATCTATAGATTACTAAAAGTCTGTGAATGCTTGCTTGTCTGTAATGTAATACAGCCAAAAGGGTGCATAATGGGAAGATATTTTAAAAAGAAGTTGACCCTGAAATGGGAATACAAACCACTATCTCTTTCTCTCTATCCTTCCCTCTCTCTGTTTATGAAGGGACCCGGAAACCCACATATCTCGGGAACCCGTGCTTCGATTTACGAAGTTGTTTATTATGTGGCCATGGGTTGAGAACCTCTGATTTACACTATTGATAAATCTATAACGTCCTGTATCACATGAAACCACATTCACAAAAATGTTTTATGATAATCGAGTTCATTGCACTTTTTGAGTTCAAATCCCACTCAAATCAACTTTACCTGTGGATAAGGTACCAGTTCTGTTTTGGGATCAATTCTCTCTCTCTTGACTCCACCACTACCACTGTCTACGCCACCGCCACCTACCTCTAATCCTCACACACCTCCTCTCTCTTGACACTATCACTACCACTGTCTACCTTACCACCCTCACACACCACCTCTCTCTCTTGACACGACCACTGTCTACACCACCACCATCTACCTCTAATCCTCACACACCACCTCTCTTTCTCTCTTGACACTACCACTACCACTGTCTACATCACCACCACCTACCTCTAATCCTCACACACCTCCTCTCTCTCTCTTGACACTACCACTACCACTGTCTACACCACCTACCTCTAATCCTCACACACCACCTCACTCTCTCTCTTGACACTACCACTACCACTGTCTACACCACCACCACCTACCTCTAATCCTCACACACCACCTCTCTCTCTCTTGACACTACCACTACCACTGTCTACATCACCACCACCTACCTCTAATCCTCACACACCACCTCTCTCTCTTGACACTACCACTACCACTGTCTACACCACCACCACCACCTACCTCTAATCCTCACACACCTCCTCTCTCTCTCTTGACACTACCACTACCACTGTCTACACCACCACCACCTACCTCTAATCCTCACACACCACCTCTCTCTCTTCACACTACCACTACCACTGTCTACACCACCACCACCTACCTCTAATCCTCACACACCACCTCTCTCTCTCTTGACACTACCACTACCACTGTCTACACCACCACCACCTACCTCTAATCCACACACACCACCTCTCTCTCTCTCTTGACACTACCACTACCACTGTCTACACCACCACCACCTACCTCTAATCCTCACACACCACCTCTCTCTCTCTCTTGACACTACCACTACCACTGTCTACACCACCACCACCTACCTCTAATCCTCACACACCACCTCTCTCTCTTGACACTACCACTACCACTGTCTACACCACCACCACCTACCTCTAATCCTCACACACCACCTCTCTCTCTCTCTTGACACTACCACTACCACTGTCTACACCACCACCACCTACCTCTAATCCTCACACTCCTCCTCTCTCTCTCTCTCTTGACACTATCACTACCACTGTCTACACCACCACCACCTACCTCTAATCCTCACACACCACCTCTCTCTCTCTCTTGACACTACCACTACCACTGTCTACATCACCACCACCTACCTCTAATCCTCCCACACCACCTCTCTCTCTCTTGACACTACCACTACCACTGTCTACACCACCACCACCTACCTCTAATCCTCACACACCTCCTCTCTCTCTCTCTTGACACTACCACTACCACTGTCTACACCACTACCACCTACCTCTAATCCTCACACACCACCTCTCTCTCTCTTGACACTACCACTACCACTGTCTACACCACCACCACCTACCTCTAATCCTCACACACCACCTCTCTCTCTTGACACTACCACTACCACTGTCTACACCACCACCACCTACCTCTAATCCTCACACACCTCCTCTCTCTCTTGACACTACCACTACCACTGTCTACACCACCACCACCTACCTCTAATCCTCACACACCACCTCTCTCTCTCTCTTGACACTACCACTACCACTGTCTACAC
Organism: Eledone cirrhosa; assembly: GCA_964016885.1. Taxonomy (NCBI): domain Eukaryota; kingdom Metazoa; phylum Mollusca; class Cephalopoda; order Octopoda; family Eledonidae; genus Eledone; species Eledone cirrhosa. The sequence goes on from OZ024744.1 coordinate 102,107,889, forward strand.
CACCACCACCTACCTCTAATCCTCACACACCACCTCTCTCTCTCTCTTGACACTACCACTACCACTGTCTACACCACCACCACCTACCTCTAATCCTCACACACCTCCTCTCTCTCTTGACACTACCACTACCACTGTCTACACCACCACCACCTACCTCTAATCCTCACACACCACCTCTCTCTCTTGACACTACCACTACCACTGTCTACACCACCACCACCTACCTCTAATCCTCACACACCTCCTCTCTCTCTTGACACTACCACTACCACTGTCTACACCACCACCACCTACCTCTAATCCTCACACACCACCTCTCTCTCTCTCTTGACACTACCACTACCACTGTCTACACCACTACCACCTACCTCTAATCCTCACACACCACCTCTCTCTCTCTTGACACTACCACTACCACTGTCTACACCACCACCACCTACCTCTAATCCTCACACACCTCCTCTCTCTCTTGACACTACCACTACCACTGTCTACACCACCACCTACCTCTAATCCTCACACACCACCTCTCTCTCTTGACACTACCACTACCACTGTCTACACCACCACCACCTACCTCTAATCCTCACACACCTCCTCTCTCTCTTGACACTACCACTACCACTGTCTACACCACCACCACCTACCTCTAATCCTCACACACCACCTCTCTCTCTCTCTTGACACTACCACTACCACTGTCTACACCACCACCACCTACCTCTAATCCTCACACACCACCTCTCTCTCTTGACACTACCACTACCACTGTCTACACCACCACCACCTACCTCTAATCCTCACACACCACCTCACTCTCTCTCTTGACACTACCACTACCACTGTCTACACCACCACCACCTACCTCTAATCCTCACATACCACCTCCTCTCTCTTGACACTACCACTACCACTGTCTACACCACCACCACCTACCTCTAATCCTCACACACCTCCTCTCTCTCTCTTGACACTACCACTACCACTGTCTACACCACCACCACCTACCTCTAATCCTCACACACCACCTCTCTCTCTTGACACTACCACTACCACTGTCTACACCACTACCACCTACGTCTAATCCTCACACACCACCTCTCTCTCTCTTGACACTACCACTACCACTGTCCACACCACCACCACCTACCTCTAATCCTCACACACCTCCTCTCTCTCTTGACACTACCACTACCACTGTCTACACCACCACCACCTACCTCTAATCCTCACACACCACCTCTCTCTCTCTCTTGACACTACCACTACCACTGTCTACACCACCACCACCTACCTCTAATCCTCACACACCACCTCCTCTCTCTTGACACTACCACTACCACTGTCTACACCACCACCACCTACCTCTAATCCTCACACACCACCTCTCTCTCTTGACACTACCACTACCACTGTCTACACCACCACCACCTACCGCTAATCCTCACACACCACCTCACTCTCTCTCTTGACACTACCACTACCACTGTCTACACCACCACCACCTACCTCTAATCCTCACACACCACCTCCTCTCTCTTGACACTACCACTACCACTGTCTACACCACCACCACCTACCTCTAATCCTCACACACCTCCTCTCTCTCTCTTGACACTACCACTACCACTGTCTACACCACCACCACCTACCTCTAATCCTCACACACCTCCTCTCTCTCTTGACACTACCACTACCACTGTCTACACCACCACCACCTACCTCTAATCCTCACACACCTCCTCTCTCTCTCTTGACACTACCACTACCACTGTCTACACCACCACCACCTACCTCTAATCCTCACACACCACCTCTCTCTCTCTTGACACTACCACTACCACTGTCTACATCACCACCACCTACCTCTAATCCTCACACACCTCCTCTCTCTCTCTTGACACTACCACTACCACTGTCTACACCACCACCTACCTCTAATCCTCACACACCACCTCTCTCTCTCTCTTGACACTACCACTACCACTGACTACACCACCACCTACCTCTAATCCTCACACACCACCTCTCTCTCTCTCTTGACACTACCACTACCACTGTCTACACCACCACCACCTACCTCTAATCCTCACACACCTCCTCTCTCTCTCTTGACACTACCACTACCACTGTCTACACCACCACCACCTACCTCTAATCCTCACACACCTCCTCTCTCTCTCTTGACACTACCACTACCACTGTCTACATCACCACCACCTACCTCTAATCCTCACACACCACCTCTCTCTCTCTCTTGACACTACCACTACCACTGTTTACACCACCACCACCTACCTCTAATCCTCACACACCTCCTCTCTCTCTCTCTTGACACTACCACTACCACTGTCTACATCACCACCATCTACCTCTAATCCTCACACACTTCCTCTCTCTCTTGACACTACCACTACCACTGTCTACACCACCACCATCTACCTCTAATCCTCACACACCTCCTCTCTCTCTCTCTTGACACTACCACTACCACTGTCTACACCACCACCACCTACCTCTAATCCTCACACACCTCCTCTCTCTCTCTCTTGACACTACCACTACCACTGTCTACACCACCACCTACCTCTAATCCTCACACACCTCCTCTCTCTCTTGACACTACCACTACCACTGTCTACACCACCACCACCTACCTCTAATCCTCACACACCACCTCTCTCTCTCTTGACACTACCACTACCACTGTCTACACCACCACCACCTACCTCTAATCCTCACACACCTCCTCTCTCTCTCTCTTGACACTACCACTACCACTGTCTACACCACCACCACCTACCTCTAATCCTCACACACCACCTCTCTCTCTCTCTTACCACTACCACTGTCTACACCACCACCACCTACCTCTAATCCACACACCACCTCTCTCTCTCTCTTGACACTACCACTACCACTGTCTACACCACCACCACCTACCTCTAATCCTCACACACCACCTCTCTCTCTCTCTCTTGACACTACCACTACCACTGTCTACACCACCACCACCTACCTCTAATCCTCACACACCACCTCTCTCTCTCTCTCTTGACACTACCACTACCACTGTCTACACCACCACCACCTACCTCTAATCCTCACACACCACCTCTCTCTCTCTTGACACTACCACTACCACTGTCTACACCACCACCACCTACCTCTAATCCTCACACACCTCCTCTCTCTCTCTTGACACTACCACTACCACTGTCTACACCACCACCACCTACCTCTAATCCTCACACACCTCCTCTCTCTCTCTTGACACTACCACTACCACTGTCTACACCACCACCACCTACCTCTAATCCTCACACACCACCTCTCTCTCTCTCTTGACACTACCACTACCACTGTCTACACCACCACCACCTACCTCTAATCCTCACACACCACCTCTCTCTCTCTCTTGACACTACCACTACCACTGTCTACACCACCACCTACCTCTAATCCTCACACACCACCTCTCTCTCTCTCTTGACACTACCACTACCACTGTCTACACCACCACCACCTACCTCTAATCCTCACACACCTCCTCTCTCTCTCTCTTGACACTACCACTACCACTGTCTACACCACCACCACCTACCTCTAATCCTCACACACCTCCTCTCTCTCTTGACACTACCACTACCACTGTCTACACCACCACCACCTACCTCTAATCCTCACACACCTCCTCTCTCTCTTGACACTACCACTACCACTGTCTACACCACCACCACCTACCTCTAATCCTCACACACCTCCTCTCTCTCTCTTGACACTACCACTACCACTGTCTACACCACCACCACCTACCTCTAATCGTCACACACCTCCTCTCTCTCTCTCTCTTGACACTACCCCTACCACTACCTACACCATCACCACCTACCTCTAATCCTCACACACCACCTCTCTCTCTCTCTCTTGACACTACCACTACCACTGTCTACACCACCACCACCTACCTCTAATCCTCACACACCACCTCTCCTCTCTCTTGACACTGCCACTACCACTGTCTACATCACCACCACCTACCTCTAATCCTCACACACCACCTCTCTCTCTTGACACTACCACTACCACTGTCTACACCACCACCACCTACCTCTAATCCTCATACACCACCTCTCTCTCTCTTGACACTACCACTACCACTGTCTACACCACCACCACCTACCTCTAATCCTCACACACCACCTCTCTCTCTCTTGACACTACCACTACCACTGTCTACACCACCACCACCTACCTCTAATCCTCACACACCACCTCTCTCTCTCTTGACACTACCACTACCACTGTCTACACCACCACCACCTACCTCTAATCCTCACACACCACCTCTCTCTCTCTTGACACTACCACTACCACTGTCTACACCACCACCACCTACCTCTAATCCTCACACACCACCTCTCTCTCTCTTGACACTACCACTACCACTGTCTACACCACCACCACCTACCTCTAATCCTCACACACCACCTCTCTCTCTCTTGACACTACCACTACCACTGTCTACACCACCACCACCTACCTCTAATCCTCACACACCACCTCTCTCTCTCTTGACACTACCACTACCACTGTCTACACCACCACCACCTACCTCTAATCCTCACACACCACCTCTCTCTCTCTCTTGACACTACCACTACCACTGTCTACACCACCACCTACCTCTAATCCTCACACACCACCTCTCTCTCTCTCTTGACACTACCACTACCACTGTCTACACCACCACCACCTACCTCTAATCCTCACACACCTCCTCTCTCTCTCTTGACACTACCACTACCACTGTCTACACCACCACCACCTACCTCTAATCCTCACACACCTCTCTCTTTCTCTCTTGACACTACCACTACCACTGTCTACACCACCACCACCTACCTCTAATCCTCACACACCACCTCTCTCTCTCTCTTGACACTACCACTACCACTGTCTACACCACCACCACCTACCTCTAATCCTCACACACCACCTCTCTCTCTCTTGACACTACCACTACCACTGTCTACACCACCACCACCTACCTCTAATCCTCACACACCACCTCTCTCTCTTGACACTACCACTACCACTGTCTACACCACCACCACCTACCTCTAATCCTCACACACCACCTCTCTCTCTCTTGACACTACCACTACCACTGTCTACACCACCACCACCTACCTCTAATCCTCACACACCACCTCTCTCTCTCTCTTGACACTACCACTACCACTGTCTACACCACCACCACCTACCTCTAATCCTCACACACCACCTCTCTCTCTCTTGACACTACCACTACCACTGTCTACACCACCACCATCTACCTCTAATCCTCACACACCACCTCTCTCTCTCTTGACACTACCACTACCACTGTCTACATCACCACCACCTACCTCTAATCCTCACACACCACCTCTCTCTCTCTTGACACTACCACTACCACTCTACACCACCACCACCTACCTCTAATCCTCACACACCTCCTCTCTCTCTCTTGACACTACCACTACCACTGTCTACACCACCACCACCTACCTCTAATCCTCACACACCTCCTCTCTCTCTTGACACTACCACTACCACTGTCTACACCACCACCACCTACCTCTAATCCTCACACACCACCTCTCTCTCTCTTGACACTACCACTACCACTGTCTACACCACCACCACCTACCTCTAATCCTCACACACCACCTCTCTCTCTCTCTTGACACTACGACTACCACTGTCTACACCACCACCACCTACCTCTAATCCTCACACACCACCTCCCTCTCTTGACACTACCACTACCACTGTCTACACCACCACCACCTACCTCTAATCCTCACACACCTCCTCTCTCTCTCTCTTGACACTACCACTACCACTGTCTACACCACCACCTCTCTCTCTCTTGACACTACCACTACCACTGTCTACACCACCACCACCTACCTCTAATCCTCACACACCTCCTCTCTCTCTCTCTTGACACTACCACTACCACTGTCTACACCACCACCACCTACCTCTAATCCTCACACACCACCTCTCTCTCTCTTGACACTACCACTACCACTGTCTACACCACCACCACCTACCTCTAATCCTCACACACCACCTCTCTCTCTCTCTTGACACTACCACTACCACTGTCTACACCACCACCATCTACCTCTAATCCTCACACACCACCTCTCTCTCTCTTGACACTACCACTACCACTGTCTACACAACCACCACCTACCTCTAATCCTCACACACCACCTCCTCTCTCTCTTGACACTACCACTACCACTGTCTACACCACCACCACCTACCTCTAATCCTCACACACCACCTCTCTCTCTCTTGACACTACCACTACCACTGTCTACACCACCACCACCTACCTCTAATCCTCACACACCTCCTCTCTCTCTCTCTTGACACTACCACTACCACTGTCTACACCACCACCACCTACCTCTAATCCTCACACACCACCTCTCTCTCTCTCTTACCACTACCACTGTCTACACCACCACCACCTACCTCTAATCCACACACCACCTCTCTCTCTCTCTTGACACTACCACTACCACTGTCTACACCACCACCACCTACCTCTAATCCTCACACACCACCTCTCTCTCTCTCTCTTGACACTACCACTACCACTGTCTACACCACCACCACCTACCTCTAATCCTCACACACCACCTCTCTCTCTCTCTCTTGACACTACCACTACCACTGTCTACACCACCACCACCTACCTCTAATCCTCACACACCACCTCTCTCTCTCTTGACACTACCACTACCACTGTCTACACCACCACCACCTACCTCTAATCCTCACACACCTCCTCTCTCTCTCTTGACACTACCACTACCACTGTCTACACCACCACCACCTACCTCTAATCCTCACACACCTCCTCTCTCTCTCTTGACACTACCACTACCACTGTCTACACCACCACCACCTACCTCTAATCGTCACACACCTCCTCTCTCTCTCTCTCTTGACACTACCCCTACCACTACCTACACCATCACCACCTACCTCTAATCCTCACACACCACCTCTCTCTCTCTCTCTTGACACTACCACTACCACTGTCTACACCACCACCACCTACCTCTAATCCTCACACACCACCTCTCCTCTCTCTTGACACTACCACTACCACTGTCTACATCACCACCACCTACCTCTAATCCTCACACACCACCTCTCTCTCTTGACACTACCACTACCACTGTCTACACCACCACCACCTACCTCTAATCCTCATACACCACCTCTCTCTCTCTTGACACTACCACTACCACTGTCTACACCACCACCACCTACCTCTAATCCTCACACACCACCTCTCTCTCTCTTGACACTACCACTACCACTGTCTACACCACCACCACCTACCTCTAATCCTCACACACCACCTCTCTCTCTCTTGACACTACCACTACCACTGTCTACACCACCACCACCTACCTCTAATCCTCACACACCACCTCTCTCTCTCTTGACACTACCACTACCACTGTCTACACCACCACCACCTACCTCTAATCCTCACACACCACCTCTCTCTCTCTTGACACTACCACTACCACTGTCTACACCACCACCACCTACCTCTAATCCTCACACACCACCTCTCTCTCTCTTGACACTACCACTACCACTGTCTACACCACCACCACCTACCTCTAATCCTCACACACCACCTCTCTCTCTCTTGACACTACCACTACCACTGTCTACACCACCACCACCTACCTCTAATCCTCACACACCACCTCTCTCTCTCTCTTGACACTACCACTACCACTGTCTACACCACCACCTACCTCTAATCCTCACACACCACCTCTCTCTCTCTCTTGACACTACCACTACCACTGTCTACACCACCACCACCTACCTCTAATCCTCACACACCTCCTCTCTCTCTCTTGACACTACCACTACCACTGTCTACACCACCACCACCTACCTCTAATCCTCACACACCTCTCTCTTTCTCTCTTGACACTACCACTACCACTGTCTACACCACCACCACCTACCTCTAATCCTCACACACCACCTCTCTCTCTCTCTTGACACTACCACTACCACTGTCTACACCACCACCACCTACCTCTAATCCTCACACACCACCTCTCTCTCTCTTGACACTACCACTACCACTGTCTACACCACCACCACCTACCTCTAATCCTCACACACCACCTCTCTCTCTTGACACTACCACTACCACTGTCTACACCACCACCACCTACCTCTAATCCTCACACACCACCTCTCTCTCTCTTGACACTACCACTACCACTGTCTACACCACCACCACCTACCTCTAATCCTCACACACCACCTCTCTCTCTCTCTTGACACTACCACTACCACTGTCTACACCACCACCACCTACCTCTAATCCTCACACACCACCTCTCTCTCTCTTGACACTACCACTACCACTGTCTACACCACCACCATCTACCTCTAATCCTCACACACCACCTCTCTCTCTCTTGACACTACCACTACCACTGTCTACATCACCACCACCTACCTCTAATCCTCACACACCACCTCTCTCTCTCTTGACACTACCACTACCACTCTACACCACCACCACCTACCTCTAATCCTCACACACCTCCTCTCTCTCTCTTGACACTACCACTACCACTGTCTACACCACCACCACCTACCTCTAATCCTCACACACCTCCTCTCTCTCTTGACACTACCACTACCACTGTCTACACCACCACCACCTACCTCTAATCCTCACACACCACCTCTCTCTCTCTTGACACTACCACTACCACTGTCTACACCACCACCACCTACCTCTAATCCTCACACACCACCTCTCTCTCTCTCTTGACACTACGACTACCACTGTCTACACCACCACCACCTACCTCTAATCCTCACACACCACCTCCCTCTCTTGACACTACCACTACCACTGTCTACACCACCACCACCTACATCTAATCCTCACACACCTCCTCTCTCTCTCTCTTGACACTACCACTACCACTGTCTACACCACCACCTCTCTCTCTCTTGACACTACCACTACCACTGTCTACACCACCACCACCTACCTCTAATCCTCACACACCTCCTCTCTCTCTCTCTTGACACTACCACTACCACTGTCTACACCACCACCACCTACCTCTAATCCTCACACACCACCTCTCTCTCTCTTGACACTACCACTACCACTGTCTACACCACCACCACCTACCTCTAATCCTCACACACCACCTCTCTCTCTCTCTTGACACTACCACTACCACTGTCTACACCACCACCATCTACCTCTAATCCTCACACACCACCTCTCTCTCTCTTGACACTACCACTACCACTGTCTACACAACCACCACCTACCTCTAATCCTCACACACCACCTCTCTCTCTCTTGACACTACCACTACCACTGTCTACACCACCACCACCTACCTCTAATCCTCACACACCACCTCTCTCTCTCTTGACACTACCACTACCACTGTCTACACCACCACCACCTACCTCTAATCCTCACACACCACCTCTCTCTCTCTTGACACTACCACTACCACTGTCTACACCACCACCACCTACCTCTAATCCTCACACACCACCTCTCTCTCTCTTGACACTACCACTACCACTGTCTACACCACCACCATCTACCTCTAATCCTCACACACCACCTCTCTCTCTCTTGACACTACCACTACCACTGTCTACATCACCACCACCTACCTCTAATCCTCACACACCACCTCTCTCTCTCTCTTGACACTACCACTACCACTGTCTACACCACCACCACCTACCTCTAATCCTCACACACCTCCTCTCTCTCTCTCTTGACACTACCACTACCACTGTCTACACCACCACCACCTACCTCTAATCCTCACACACCACCTCTCTCTCTTGACACTACCACTACCACTGTCTACACCACCATCACCTACCTCTAATCCTCACACACCACCTCTCTCTCTCTCTTGACACTACCACTACCACTGTCTACACCACCACCACCTACCTCTAATCCTCACACACCACCTCTCTCTCTCTCTCTTGACACTACCACTACCACTGTCTACAGCACCACCACCTACCTCTAATCCTCACACACCACCTCTCTCTCTCTTGACACTACCACTACCACTGTCTACACCACCACCACCTACCTCTAATCCTCACACACCACCTCTCTCTCTCTTGACACTACCACTACCACTGTCTACACCACCACCACCTGCATCTAATCCTCACACACCTCCTCTCTCTCTCTTGACACTACCACTACCACTGTCTACACCACCACCACCTACCTCTAATCCTCACACACCTCCTCTCTCTCTTGACACTACCACTACCACTGTCTACACCACCACCACCTACCTCTAATCCTCACACACCACCTCTCTCTCTCTCTTGACACTACGACTACCACTGTCTACACCACCACCTACCTCTAATCCTCACACACCTCCTCTCTCTCTCTCTTGACACTACCACTACCACTGTCTACACCACCACCACCTACCTCTAATCCTCACACACCACCTCTCTCTTGACACTACCACTACCACTGTCTACACCACCACCACCTACCTCTAATCCTCACACACCACCTCTCTCTCTCTTGACACTACCACTACCACTGTCTACACCACCACCACCTACCTCTAATCCTCACACACCACCTCTCTCTCTTGACACTACCACTACCACTGTCTACACCACCACCTACCTCTAATCCTCACACACCACCTCTCTCTCTCTCTTGACACTACCACTACCACTGTCTACACCACCACCACCTACCTCTAATCCTCACACACCTCCTCTCTCTCTCTTGACACTACCACTACCACTGTCTACACCACCACCACCTACCTCTAATCCTCACACACCTCCTCTCTCTCTTGACACTACCACTACCACTGTCTACACCACCACCACCTACCTCTAATCCTCACACACCACCTCTCTCTCTCTTGACACTACCACTACCACTGTCTACACCACCACCACCTACCTCTAATCCTCACACACCACCTCTCTCTCTCTCTTGACACTACGACTACCACTGTCTACACCACCACCACCTACCTCTAATCCTCACACACCTCTCTCTTTCTCTTGACACTACCACTACCACTGTCTACACCACCACCACCTACCTCTAATCCTCACACACCACCTCTCTCTCTTGACACTACCACTACCACTGTCTACACCACCACCACCTACCTCTAATCCTCACACACCACCTCTCTCTCTCTCTTGACACTACCACTACCACTGTCTACACCACCACCACCTACCTCTAATCCTCACACACCTCCTCTCTCTCTCTCTTGACACTACCACTACCACTGTCTACACCACCACCATCTACCTCTAATCCTCACACACCACCTCTCTCTCTCTCTTGACACTACCACTACCACTGTCTACACCACCACCACCTACCTCTAATCCTCACACACCTCCTCTCTCTCTCTCTTGACACTACCACTACCACTGTCTACACCACCACCATCTACCTCTAATCCTCACACACCACCTCTCTCTCTCTTGACACTACCACTACCACTGTCTACACCACCACCTACCTCTAATCCTCACACACCACCTCTCTCTCTCTTGACACTACCACTACCACTGTCTACACCACCACCACCTACCTCTAATCCTCACACACCTCCTCTCTCTCTCTCTTGACACTACCACTACCACTGTCTACACCACCACCATCTACCTCTAATCCTCACACACCACCTCTCTCTCTCTTGACACTACCACTACCACTGTCTACACCACCACCTACCTCTAATCCTCACACACCACCTCTCTCTTGACACTACCACTACCACTGTCTACACCACCACCACCTACCTCTAATCCTCACACACCACCTCTCTCTCTCTCTTGACACTACCACTACCACTGTCTACACCACCACCACCTACCTCTAATCCTCACACACCACCTCTCTCTCTCTCTTGACACTACCACTACCACTGTCTACACCACCACCATCTACCTCTAATCCTCACACACCACCTCTCTCTCTCTTGACACTACCACTACCACTGTCTACACAACCACCACCTACCTCTAATCCTCACACACCACCTCTCTCTCTCTTGACACTACCACTACCACTGTCTACACCACCACCACCTACCTCTAATCCTCACACACCTCCTCTCTCTCTCTTGACACTACCACTACCACTGTCTACACCACCACCACCTACCTCTAATCCTCACACACCACCTCTCTCTCTCTCTTGACACTACCACTACCACTGTCTACACCACCACCATCTACCTCTAATCCTCACACACCACCTCTCTCTCTCTTGACACTACCACTACCACTGTCTACACCACCGCCACCTACCTCTAATCCTCACACACCACCTCTCTCTCTCTTGACACTACCACTACCACTGTCTACACCACCACCACCTACCTCTAATCCTCACACACCACCTCTCTCTCTCTTGACACTACCACTACCACTGTCTACACCACCACCACCTACCTCTAATCCTCACACACCACCTCTCTCTCTCTCTTGACACTACCACTACCACTGTCTACACCACCACCACCTACCTCTAATCCTCACACACCACCTCTCTCTCTCTTGACACTACCACTACCACTGTCTACACCACCACCACCTACCTCTAATCCTCACACACCACCTCTCTCTCTCTTGACACTACCACTACCACTGTCTACACCACCACCACCTACCTCTAATCCTCACACACCACCTCTCTATCTCTTGACACTACCACTACCACTGTCTACACCACCACCACCTACCTCTAATCCTCACACACCTCCTCTCTCTCTCTTGACACTACCACTACCACTGTCTACACCACCACCACCTACCTCTAATCCTCACACACCACCTCTCTCTCTCTCTTGACACTACCACTACCACTGTCTACACCACCACCACCTACCTCTAATCCTCACACACCACCTCTCTCTCTCTTGACACTACCACTACCACTGTCTACACCACCACCACCTACCTCTAATCCTCACACACCTCCTCTCTCTCTCTTGACACTACCACTACCACTGTCTACACCACCACCACCTACCTCTAATCCTCACACACCACCTCTCTCTCTCTCTTGACACTACCACTACCACTGTCTACACCACCACCACCTACCTCTAATCCTCACACACCACCTCTCTCTCTCTTGACACTACCACTACCACTGTCTACACCACCACCACCTACCTCTAATCCTCACACACCACCTCTCTCTCTCTCTTGACACTACCACTACCACTGTCTACACCACCACCACCTACCTCTAATCCTCACACACCTCCTCTCTTTCTCTCTTGACACTACCACTACCACTGTCTACACCACCACCACCACCTACCTCTAATCCTCACACACCACCTCTCTCTCTCTTGACACTACCACTACCACTGTCTACACCACCACCACCTACCTCTAATCCTCACACACCACCTCTCTCTCTTGACACTACCACTACCACTGTCTACATCACCACCTACCTCTAATCCTCACACACCACCTCTCTCTCTTGACACTACCACTACCACTGTCTACACCACCACCACCTACCTCTAATCCTCACACACCTCCTCTCTCTTGACACTACCACTACCACTGTCTACACCACCACCACCTACCTCTAATCCTCACACACCACCTCTCTCTCTCTTGACACTACCACTACCACTGTCTACACCACCACCACCTACCTCTAATCCTCACACACCTCCTCTCTCTCTCTCTTGACACTACCACTACCACTGTCTACACCACCACCACCTACCTCTAATCCTCACACACCTCCTCTCTCTCTCTCTTGACACTACCACTACCACTGTCTACACCACCACCACCTACCTCTAATCCTCACACACCACCTCTCTCTCTCTTGACACTACCACTACCACTGTCTACACCACCACCACCTACCTCTAATCCTCACACACCTCCTCTCTCTTGACACTACCACTACCACTGTCTACACCACCACCACCTACCTCTAATCCTCACACACCACCTCTCTCTCTTGACACTACCACTACCACTGTCTACACCACCACCACCTACCTCTAATCCTCACACACCACCTCTCTCTCTCTCTTGACACTACCACTACCACTGTCTACACCACCACCACCTACCTCTAATCCTCACACACCACCTCTCTCTCTCTCTTGACACTACCACTACCACTGTCTACACCACCACCACCTACCTCTAATCCTCACACACCACCTCTCTCTCTCTTGACACTACCACTACCGCTGTCTACACCACCACCACCTACCTCTAATCCTCACACACCACCTCTCTCTCTCTCTTGACACTACCACTGTCTACATCACCACCATCTACTTCTAATCCTCACACCCACCTCTCTATCTCTCTCTGTAACAAATTAGCTATGTTTTCACCTGTAAATAAATGAACCCTACCAGGTTTAAAATGCCCAAGACATGCTATATGTCAGGATGTGGTCCTACCTGTAAATATACCCTACCATGTTAAAAATTTCTCAAAACATGCTGAATTTCAGAATGGCACCTCTACAACACCAGTGTTAAGAGTCCTTTGCCCTTCTTTTCTTTGCTGTATGTTTTAATCAAAATGTCTGTGTGTGTTTTCTGTTGTTTCTAGATTTCCTATTGATGCTATTTCACAGGTGTTGGAGTTTGTTTTTAAGGAAAATATTGTTTGCTTTATGAAAATTTTCTCCAAACTTAGGGTGCTATAAACATTCACATATGCACCAATGTACAGAAGAAATTATGTTCTAAAGTTTCCTACATTTATCACCTTGGTTGGTGATAAGGAGGGCATCCAGTTGTAGAAACTATGCCAAAAACAAAGATATTATAAAACTTGGTCACACATTTATTTTTATAATTTTAAGTATAATTTAAATGTAGATAAAAAGTTATTTTAGCTCTGTGTTGTTATCTAAATTTATATAGCTGCTCAGAAGGTGGAAAAAAAATCTTCAGAAGCAACACCAGCACCACAAGAAATTAAAAAGAAAGAAAAGGTCAAGAAAACAACTTCTGAAAGTAAGAATTTTTTTTTTTTTTTTTCAATTGTAATAAATTTTCTGTTTAGGTTTTATTTGTCAGTGTAGTCATTTTCTATTTTATACTCAGTGTGAGCATATCACTGTCCCATAACCTGATCCCTCACAAAGAGACAGCCCATCCTACCCATGCTAGTGTGGAAGATGGACGTTAAACGATGATGATGATGATGATATACAAGACTAAATACTTCTATATATTTTATATTCAACTAAGACTAAATCTTCATAATCATCCTTTTACGTCCGCTTTTCCCTGCTTGCAAAGGTGGGACGGGTCCTATTCAGCATCTCTCAATTCGTCACGGTCCTTCGTCATCTCCTCTGAGAGCTTCAGCGATCTGAGGTCAGCTCTCACCACCTCCACCCATGATTTTCGTGGTCTTCTTCTACTGGGATTTCTTGGCACTTCTTTACCCAACGGTTATCCCTCATGTGCATTACATGTCCATACCATCTCAGTCTTCTCTCCCGCACACTATATTATAAACTCAATTAAAACAAAACCTTTATATTTTATACTCAACTAAGACAAAAATAATTCTAATCTTCTGCTCAACTTAAGATATGTTGTAAATTCTAGCTATAATTTTTTACCAAAATGATATTTAAACATTTTTCAGTTAATTGATTGTAAATAGCTCTAATACAATCATAAGTATTCTATTGCTATTGACCTGCTAAAGCATGGAGCTACTTTTGT
Source organism: Eledone cirrhosa (assembly GCA_964016885.1). Taxonomy (NCBI): domain Eukaryota; kingdom Metazoa; phylum Mollusca; class Cephalopoda; order Octopoda; family Eledonidae; genus Eledone; species Eledone cirrhosa. The sequence goes on from OZ024744.1 coordinate 102,123,761, forward strand.
ATGTCCATGCCAGTCTAATCATATTTACTATTGTTCCATTTCTACAGCAGTATTTTAACCCTTTAGCATTTAAATTGGCTGTATCCAGTTAGAATTCTGTCACCTTTTTCTGTTCAACCAGCCGTAACAATACCTTAACATATTGATCTTAAGGTATTGTTCTCAAAATAAATATCTCATAGATTTGATATTATAGGAGATAATTATGTAAGATAAAACTTTTACCATGAAAATACAATAGTATATATATAGAAAAATGTAAATGCTGCCATTTAAGTCACTTCTCACAACAGATATTATAAAACTTGGTCACACATTTATTATAATTTTAAGTATAATTTATATGTACATATAAAGTTATTTTAGCTCTGTTGTTAATTATCTAAATTTATATAGCTTCTCAGAAGAGTTCTTCATTACCACCATCACCACCACAAGAAATTGTAAAGAAAGAAAAGGCAAAGAAAATTTCTGAAAGTAAGAATTTTCAGAATTTTCTTTATTGTTTATAAATTTTCTGTTTAGTCTTTTCTATTATATACTCAACTAACACTAAATTCTATATCTTCTACTCAACTAAGATGAAATATAAATTAAGCTAGAATTTCTACCAAAGTGATATTTGAACATTTTTCAGATAGTTTATTCTAAATAATTTTTTACAAAAAATCTAATTTTCAGTTGTGTGAAGGATACAACCCCCCCCCCCCCCCCCAGTATTTTTTATATAAAACACTGTAAACACTCTGTAAAGTAGTTGGTGTTTGGAAAGGCATCCTGCTCTAGAAACTATGCCACAACTAAAGGGTATCCATCTCACCTCTTGCACGCAGCACACATCCACATGCTTTCTCTCCAGCATCTCCACTATTTAACCAGATCTACCTGTGAGAGTGCCAACATTAAAATAACCCTTTTAGTTGTGGCAAAACATGACATGACAACCTCCCTTGTTCTTGTGCCATGATAAAATGCACTTGGCACATTCTATTGTCTTTAAAATCAGTGGCTCCAATTGAGTAATGACTTGGTCTGTGATGAACTATTCAATTCTGACTAGCTAGGAAAATGGATGTTGAATGATTTTGAAGTTACTATACTCAGCATTATTTTATCAACTCTCACCATTGGAAAATCATAAATCTTTCATTCTTCAACTTTTGGCTACTCATTGTTAACTGCACTATTTTCCTATTAGTATATTTTTTACATCTCTTTTTCTTTTTTTGTTGTTCCTTTAAACAATATTTTAAGACTATTGACCTTGCCAGTCTAATCATATTTACCATTTACAGCAATGTTTTAAGGCTGATTTCTCTTGTTGCAAACCATTTAAGTTACTTCTCACAACAGATATTGTAAAACTTGGTCACACATTTATTTTTATAATTTTAAGTATAATTTATATGTACATATAAAGTTATTTTAACTCTTGTTAATTATTATCTAAATTTATATAGTTTCTCAGAGTTCTTCCTCACTACCACCACCACAAGAAATTTTAAAGAAAGAAAAGGCAAAGAAAACAACTTCTGAAAGTAAGAATTTTTACATTTTATTTGAGAGATGAAATGAGAGAAGGAAACGCATGACGCTGAGGGAAAGAGCTAGAGTTAAGCAACAAAAGAAAGGGAACGAGGTGACACTCTATACCTAAGTCAGTGGTGTTTTAGCTGCACCTTATGGAGTAAATGGCATGGCATAGTCATGGACAATGGCCAGCGACACCTACTGCAACAGCCATCCCAGCTTGTGCTGCTCCTTCCTCAGACGAGTTGCTGTCATTGCGATTTTATGGTGGAGGTCAGCTGCACTGGGTTGGAGTATGCCAGAGATCTGGACAGCAACCGGACAAGCTTTGGTATTTGCTTATTGTGGGTCACAGTACTAGGGTTCATGGCTGAAGCTACTAGGTTGGAGGCGGAAATTGTGTTGCAGCATGTGACGTCCAGAGATTTTTTTTTTTTTTATTGTAATAAATTTGCTGTAGGTTTTATTAGTCGTAGGTTTTTTTTTTTCTATTTTATACTCAACTAAGACAAAAATAATTCCCATAATCTTCTGCTCAACTTAAGATATGTTGTAAATTCCAGCTATAATTTTTTACCAAAATGATATTTAAACATTTTTCAGTTAATTGATTCTAAATAGCTCTAATACAATCATAAGTATTCTATTGCTATTGACCTGCTAAAGCATGGGCCTACTTTTCTAAGTCCCTGCCATCATCATCATCTTCATTTAACATCCATCTTCCATGCTAGCATTGGTTAGACGGGAATTGTCCCACTTCAGGCAAGGTTGGTCGGGTGACCGTGTCTCGCTCATATAGGACTATCTGGCAGGTTTTCTATGGCTGGATGCCCTTCCTAACACCAACCACATTTACAGTGTGGAACTGGGAACTTTTTACCAGGTTACACGGCCACATTACAGCGTGGACTGTTTTGTTTTTTTGTGACACCTACACGATCTCATAATCTCATTTATTTGGACTGGATGTTGTGGTACCAACTTTACAGAGAGGGTGGTGTTGGTGGGAGTGGGAGGATAGAGTAGGGGTAGTGGATTGGGGTGTATATTTGGTTTCCATTTCAACAGCAATATTTTAAAGGCTGAGTGGTCTTGTTGCCAACCATTTAAGTCACTTCTCACAACAGATATTGTAAAACTTGGTCACACATTTATATTTATAATTTTAAGTATAATTTATATGTACATATAAAGTTATTTTAACTCTTGTTAATTATTATCTAAATTTATATAGCTTCTCAGAGTTTTTCTTCACCATCACAAGAAATTTTAAAGAAAGAAAAGGCAAAGAAAACAACTTCTGAAAGTAAGAATTTTTACATTTTATTTGAGAGACGAAATGAGAGAAGGAAACGCATGACGCTGAGGGAAAGAGCTAGAGTTAAGCAACAAAAGAAAGGGAACTCTATACCTAAGTCAGTGGTGTTTTAGCTGCACCTTATGGAGAAAATGGCATGGCATAGTCATGGACAATGGCCAGCGACACCTACTGCAACAGCCATCCCAGCTTGTGCTGCTCCTTCCTCAGACGAGTTGCTGTCATTGCGATTTTATGGTGGAGGTCAGCTGCACTGGGTTGGAGTATGCCAGAGATCTGGACAGCAACCAGACAAGCTTTGGTATTTGCTTATTGTGGGTCGCAGTACTAGGGTTCATGGCTGAAGCTACTAGGTTGGAGACGGAAATTGTGTTGCAGCATGTGACGTCCAGAGATTTTTTTTTTTTTTATTGTAATAAATTTGCTGTAGGTTTTATTAGTCGTAGGTTTTTTTTTCTATTTTATACTCAACTAAGACAAAAATCATCATCATCATCATCATCATCATCATCAGGTTTAGCGTCCGTGTTCCACGTTTGCATGGGTTTGGACGGGGGTTTTCCCATTTGAGGCAAGAGTGGTTGTCTTGCTCGCATAGGACTGTCTGGCGGGTTTTCTAGTTGGATGCCCTTCCTAACACCAACCACATTTACAGTGTGGGGCTGGGAGGTTTTTACTGTGTTGCCTACACGGCCACATTACAGCGTGGACTGTCTGGCGGGTTTTCTACAGCTGGATGCCCTTCCTAACACCAACCACATTTACAGTGTGGGGCTGGGAGGTTTTTACCGTGTTGCCTACACGGCCACATTTACAGCGTGGACTGTGTGTTTTTTGTCGTGACACCTACACGATCTCATTTGTTTCGGCCTGGATGTTGTGGGACCAACATAACTTTACATTGAAAGGGGCGGTGTGGGTGGGGTGGAGGTGGTGGGACGGGGGTGTGTTTTGATAGAGGTGCCTACTGACTGTAGTAGGTTTTTACTTTGTATTTAGGTAAGGCGGGTCTTCTCTATTACTGAGTACCGCCAAAGGTCTCGGTCCAGTGACATTGTCTTGGAGAGGTGTAAGCGTGTGAGGTCGGAATTTATCAGCTCGTCCCATGTTTTTCTGGGTCTGCCTACTCCGTGGCTACCGTCTATCTTTATTGCCCTGCACTTTGTTATACAGCTGTCGTCTTTCATGCGCATCACGTGACCGTACCAACGTAGCCTTCTCTCGAGTAAACAACATCTGATCCCTCTTATTTCTAATTTTTTCCTTAGTTCGTTTATGCTTTGCCGTTCACGTATATTACTATTGCACATCCAGCGGAGCATGCAAGCTTCGTTCCTCTCTAGTCTGCGTATATCCTCTGCACACAATGCCCAGGTCTCACTGCCATGCAGCATTGCTGTTCGTATGCAGGCATCGTATAACCTGCCTTTCATTTTTAGGGAGAACCCTCTAGCGGCTAATAGTGGTATAAGCTCTCTGAACTTTTTCCATCCAGTTCTGACTCTAGCTACTGTACTTTCAGAGCACCCTCCCCCACTGCTGATTTTGTCACCCAGATAACGGAAGCTGTCCACTATTTCTATAGAACCCTCTGCGCAGTTGAAGGAGCTAGTATTTTGTGGGCACTTGCTGCTACTTATTGCACCAGAGCACCGGCCACATGTAAAATCTATGTTCTTAGTTAGCTTACCTGTGATCCCACTACATCTTTTATGCACCCATACTTTGCATTTGGGACATAAAATGGAGTTTCTACCTACGCCTTTCCTACACACTGAGCATGGCCATTTCCCCGATGGGACCGCCGCCTTATTTTCTTTCCTACAAACTAGAACTTTAGTCTTAGCCAGGTTAATTTTAAGGCCTTTTGATTCTAGGCCGTGCTTCCACGTTTGGAATTTCTTCTCTAGTTCGGTCATTGATTCAGCTATGAGCGTTAGATCATCTGCGTATAGGAGTTCCCATGGGCAGCCGGTCTTGAACTCCTCTGTTATAGCCTGAAGGGCAATAATAAATAGTAGGGGGCTAAGTACAGAGCCCTGATGGACACCAACTTTTACGCTAAACTCTTCTACGCTAAAAAATAATTCCCATAATCTTCTGCTCAACTAAGATATGTTTTAAATTCCAGCTATAATTTTTTACCAAAATGATATTTAAACATTTTTCAGTTAATTGATTCTAAAGAGCTCTAATACAATCATAAGTATTCTATTGCTATTGACCTGCTACAGCATGGGGCTACTTTTGTATGTCCCTGCCATCATCATCATCTTCATTTAACGTCCATCTTCCACGCTAGCATGGGTTAGATGGGAATTGTCCCACTTCAGGCAAGGTTGGTCGGGTGACCGTGTCTCGCTCATATAGGACTATCTGGCAGGTTTTCTATGGGTGGATGCCCTTCCTAACACCAACCACATTTACAGTGTGGAACTGGGAACTTTTTACCAGGTTACACGGCCACATTACAGCGTGGACTGTTTTGTTTTTTTGTGACACCTACACGATCTCATAATCTCATTTATTTGGACTGGATGTTGTGGTACCAACTTTACAGAGAGGGTGGTGTTGGTGGGAGTGGGAGGATAGAGTAGGGGTAGTGGATTGGGGTGTATATTTGGTTTCCATTTCAACAGCAATATTTTAAGGCTGATTGGTCTTGTTGCCAACCATTAAGTCACTTCTCACAACAGATATTGTAAAACTTTGTCACACATTTATATTTATAATTTTAAGTATAATGTATATGTACATATAAAGTTATTTTAACTCTTGTTAATTATTATCTAAATTTATATAGTTTCTCAGAGTTTTTCTTCACCATCACAAGAAATTTTAAAGAAAGAAAAGGCAAAGAAAACAACTTCTGAAAGTAAGAATTTTTACATTTTATTTGAGAGACGAAATGAGAGAAGGAAACGCATGACGCTGAGGGAAAGAGCTAGAGTTAAGCAACAAAAGAAAGGGAACGAGGTGACACTCTATACCTAAGTCAGTGGTGTTTTAGCTGCACCTTATGGAGTAAATGGCATGGCATAGTCATGGACAATGGCCAGCGACACCTACTGCAACAGCCATCCCAGCTTGTGCTGCTCCTTCCTCAGACGAGTTGCTGTCATTGCGATTTTATGGTGGAGGTCAGCTGCACTGGGTTGGAGTATGCCAGAGATCTGGACAGCAACCAGACAAGCTTTGGTATTTGCTTATTGTGGGTCACAGTACTAGGGTTCATGGCTGAAGCTACTAGGTTGGAGGCGGAAATTGTGTTGCAGCATGTGACGTCCAGAGATTTTTTTTTTTTTTATTGTAATAAATTTGCTGTAGGTTTTATTAGTCGTAGGTTTTTTTTTCTATTTTATACTCAACTAAGACAAAAATAATTCCCATAATCTTCTGCTCAACTAAGATATGTTGTAAATTCCAGCTATAATTTTTTACCAAAATGATATTTAAACATTTTTCAGTTAATTGATTCTAAATAGCTCTAATACAATCATAAGTATTCTATTGCTATTGACCTGCTACAGCATGGGGCTACTTTTCTAAGTCGCTGCCATCATCATCATCTTCATTTAACATCCATCTTCCACGCTAGCATGGGTTAGACGGGAATTGTCCCACTTCAGGCAAGGTTGGTCGGGTGACCGTGTCTCGCTCATATAGGACTATCTGGCAGGTTTTCTATGTCTGGATGCCCTTCCTAACACCAACCACATTTACAGTGTGGAACTGGGAACTTTTTACCAGGTTACACGGCCACATTACAGCGTGGACTGTTTTGTTTTTTGTGACACCTACACGATCTCATAATCTCATTTATTTGGACTGGATGTTGTGGTACCAACTTTACAGAGAGGGTGGTGTTGGTGGGAGTGGGAGGATAGAGTAGGGGTAGTGGATTGGGGTGTATATTTGGTTTCCATTTCAACAGCAATATTTTAAGGGCTGAGTGGTCTTGTTGCCAACCATTTAAGTCACTTCTCACAACAGATATTGTAAAACTTTGTCACGCATTTATATTTATAATTTTAAGTATAATGTATATGTACATATAAAGTTATTTTAACTCTTGTTAATTATTATCTAAATTTATATAGCTTCTCAGAGTTTTTCTTCACTATCACCATCACAAGAAATTTTAAAGAAAGAAAAGGCAAAGAAAACAACTTCTGAAAGTAAGAATTTTTACATTTTATTTGAGAGACGAAATGAGAGAAGGAAACGCATGACGCTGAGGGAAAGAGCTAGAGTTAAGCAACAAAAGAAAGGGAACGAGGTGACACTCTATACCTAAGTCAGTGGTGTTTTAGCTGCACCTTATGGAGTAAATGGCATGGCATAGTCATGGACAATGGCCAGCGACACCTACTGCAACAGCCATCCCAGCTTGTGCTGCTCCTTCCTCAGACGAGTTGCTGTCATTGCGATTTTATGGTGGAGGTCAGCTGCACTGGGTTGGAGTATGCCAGGCTGATTGCTCTTGTTGCCAACCATTTAAGTCACTTCTCACAACAGATATTGTAAAACTTTGTCACGCATTTATATTTATAATTTTAAGTATAATTTATATGTACATATAAAGTGTTGTCTAAACATTGTTTCTAGATTTCCTATTGATGCTATTTCACAGGTGTTTTTGATGCTATTTCACAGGTGTTTTTAAGGAAAATATTGTTTGCTTTATGAAAATTTTCTCCAAACTTAGGGTGCTATAAACATTCACATATGCACCAATGTACAGAAGAAATTATGTTCTATAGTTTCCTACATTTCTTATCACCTTGGTTGGTGATAAGGAGGGCATCCAGTTGTAGAAACTATGCCAAAAACAAAGATATAAAACTTGGTCACATATTTATTTTTATAATTTTAAGTATAATTTAAATGTAGATATAAAGTTATTTTAGCTATGTGTTGTTATTATTATCTAAATTTATATAGCTGCTCAGAAGGTGGAAAAAAAATCTTCAGTAGCAGCACCAGCACCACAAGAAATTAAAAAGAAAGAAAAGGCCAAGAAAACAACTTCTGAAAGTAAGAATTTTTTTTTTTTTTTAAATTGTAGTAAAGTTTCTGATTAGGTTTTATTTGTCAGTGTAGTCTTTTTCTATTTTATACTCAACTAAGAAGAAATGTTTTTATATCTCATATCTTTAAGATAAGTACTGGGGCTTGCTGTAATCACCTTTTTCTTTCCCCTTGAAACTGCTGGTCTTCACTAAATTAGAAACCCTCATTATTATGTGTTAGTTTGGAGAACATACATTAAATGATGATCTATGCATAGTAAATGATGATACACAGATTAAAGCAATGCTTTGTGATGCAAGTTCACCAATCATGCAAAAACAATGTATTTAATGGGGTGTAGTTAAATTAAACTTGATATATTTTAGATATGATCTGATAATACTGTATTTAATGGGGTGTGGTTAAATTAAATTGGTATATTTAGATATGATCGTATAGAAGTACTGTATTTAATGTGATGTAATTAAATTAAACATTTATTTTAGATATGATCTGATAATACTGTATTTAATGGGGTGTGGTTAAATTAAACTGGTATATTTAGATATGATCTGATAATACTCTCTATTTAATGGGATGTTGTATTAAACTGGTATATTTAGATATAATACTCAATGTAATTGTAAGTGTAACAGAATAGTTTAATGTCTGCTCCATATCTTTTATTTGAATAACTGCCACACCTGAATACTTAATCTTATATCATTGGTGTTAAGATTAAATGATTGTTACCAACCTTAATTTTGTCAAAATTTTTCACTATTATATCATTAATAATTAAGTTGACTGTTTTTGTATTGTCCACTCACCACCCACTCTTTTTTTTTTTTTGTTTATATTTTTGTTAAATTTAGAAACATTTTTTTCAAATCTTATAAATTTATTATTTCAATATTTTCAGAGGTGGATGATCAATCAAATAAAAAAACTATAGTTGAAACTATATTCGGAAAGGTAATTCTAAATTTAACTATTTAAAATTTAGGAAACTTATTTCAGAATCTTAAATCTGATGTTTGCTAAAATGTGTTTTATACTTTTTTTTTTTTTTTTTTTTTTTTATAGAAAGTCAAAGATGTTGCTACTGTGTCAAAAGAGTTTGATGAAAAACAGCTAAAAAAAGGTTTGTGTAGCATTTAAAAAAAAATTTTTTTTTTTTTTTTTAAAATAAAACTTGTTTAACATTCATTCTGTAACTGAGGTGACATTTGACTGAAGTACTCCCAGGCTTGAATAATCTCCCCCACCTCACCCATATTTATTAATTTTTCAGATGGTTGATCACTATAAATAATGGCTCGTTGCTATGAACAGTGGTTGACTGATTGCTATAATCAATGGAACAATAGTTCATCGCTATAAACTGTGGTTCATTGCTATAGACTGGTTCATCGCTATAGACTGTGGTTCATGACTATAGACTGGTTCATCGCTATAGACTGTGGTTCATGGCTATAGACTGTGGTTCATTGCTATAGACTGTGGTTCATGGCTATAGACTGTGGTTCATTGCTATAGACTGTGGTTCATGGCTATAGACTGTGGTTCATGGCTATAGACTGTGGTTCATGGCTATAGACTGTGGTTCATTGCTATAGACTGTGGTTCATGGCTATAGACTGTGGTTCATGGCTATAGACTGTGGTTCATGGCTATAGACTGTGGTTCATGGCTATAGACTGTGGTTCATTGCTATAGACTGTGGTTCATTGCTATAGACTGTGGTTCATTGCTATAGACTGTGGTTCATGGCTATAGACTGTGGTTCATGGCTATAGACTGGTTCATGGCTATAGACTGGTTCATGACTATAGACTGGTTCATCGCTATAGACTGTGGTTCATGGCTATAGACTGTGGTTCATTGCTATAGACTGTGGTTCATGGCTATAGACTGTGGTTCATGGCTATAGACTGTGGTTCATGGCTATAGACTGTGGTTCATGGCTATAGACTGTGGTTCATGGCTATAGACTGTGGTTCATTGCTATAGACTGTGGCTCATGGCTATAGACTGTGGTTCATTGCTATAGACTGTGGTTCATGGCTATAGACTGTGGTTCATGGCTATAGACTGTGGCTCATGGCTATAGACTGTGGTTCATTGCTATAGACTGTGGTTCATGGCTATAGACTGTGGTTCATGGCTATAGACTGTGGTTCATGGCTATAGACTGTGGTTCATGGCTATAGACTGTGGTTCATGGCTATAGACTGTGGTTCATGGCTATAGACTGTGGTTCATGGCTATAGACTGTGGTTCATGGCTATAGACTGTGGTTCATGGCTATAGACTGTGGTTCATGGCTATAGACTGTGGTTCATTGCTATAGACTATGGTTCATTGCTATAGACTGTGGTTCATGGCTATAGACTGTGGTTCATGGCTATAGACTGTGGTTCATTGCTATAGACTGTGGTTCATGGCTATAGACTGTGGTTCATTGCTATAGACTGTGGTTCATTGCTATAGACTGTGGTTCATTGCTATAGACTGGTTCATTGCTATAGACTGTGGTTCATTGCTATAGACTGTGGTTCATGGCTATAGACTGTGGTTCATGGCTATAGACTGTGGTTCATTGCTATAGACTGTGGTTCATGGTTATAGACTGTGGTTCATGGCTATAGACTGTGGTTCATGGCTATAGACTGTGGTTCATTGCTATAGACTGTGGTTCATTGCTATAGACTGTGGTTCATTGCTATAGACTGGTTCATTGCTATAGACTGTGGTTCATTGCTATAGACTGTGGTTCATTGCTATAGACTGTGGTTCATTGCTATAGACTGTGGTTCATGGTTATAGACTGTGGTTCATGGCTATAGACTGTGGTTCATGGCTATAGACTGTGGTTCATGGCTATAGACTGTGGTTCATGGTTATAGACTGTGGTTCATGGCTATAGACTGTGGTTCATGGCTATAGACTGTGGTTCATTGCTATAGACTGTGGTTCATTGCTATAGACTGTGGTTCATTGCTATAGACTGTGGTTCATGGCTATAGACTGTGGTTCATTGCTATAGACTGTGGTTCATTGCTATAGACTGTGGTTCATGGCTATAGACTGTGGTTCATGGCTATAGACTGTGGTTCATGGCTATAGACTGTGGTTCATGGCTATAGACTGTGGTTCATGGCTATAGACTGTGGTTCATGGCTATAGACTGTGGTTCATTGCTATAGACTGTGGTTCATGGCTATAGACTGTGGTTCATGGCTATAGACTGTGGTTCATTGCTATAGACTGTGGTTCATGGCTATAGACTGTGGTTCATTGCTATAGACTGTGGTTCATTGCTATAGACTGGTTCATTGCTATAGACTGTGGTTCATGGCTATAGACTGTGGTTCATTGCTATAGACTGTGGTTCATGGTTATAGACTGTGGTTCATGGCTATAGACTGTGGTTCATGGCTATAGACTGTGGTTCATGGCTATAGACTGTGGTTCATGGTTATAGACTGTGGTTCATGGCTATAGACTGTGGTTCATGGCTATAGACTGTGGTTCATTGCTATAGACTGTGGTTCATTGCTATAGACTGTGGTTCATTGCTATAGACTGTGGTTCATGGCTATAGACTGTGGTTCATTGCTATAGACTGTGGTTCATTGCTATAGACTGTGGTTCATGGCTATAGACTGTGGTTCATTGCTATAGACTGTGGCTCATGGCTATAGACTGCGGTTCATGGCTATAGACTGCGGTTCATGGCTATAGACTGCGGTTCATGGCTATAGACTGTGGTTCATGGCTATAGACTGTGGTTCATGGCTATAGACTGTGGTTCATGGCTATAGACTGTGGTTCATGGCTATAGACTGTGGTTCATGGCTATAGACTGTGGTTCATTGCTATAGACTGTGGTTCATGGCTATAGACTGTGGTTCATGGCTATAGACTGTGGTTCATGGCTATAGACTGTGGTTCATGGCTATAGACTGTGGTTCATGGCTATAGACTGGTTCATGGCTATAGACTGTGGTTCATTGCTATAGACTGTGGTTCATTGCTATAGACTGTGGTTCATTGCTATAGACTGTGGTTCATGGCTATAGACTGTGGTTCATGACTATAGACTGTGGTTCATGGCTATAGACTGTGGTTCATGGCTATAGACTGTGGTTCATGGCTATAGACTGTGGTTCATGGCTATAGACTGTGGTTCATGGCTATAGACTGTGGTTCATTGCTATAGACTGTGGTTCATGGCTATAGACTGTGGTTCATGGCTATAGACTGTGGTTCATTGCTATAGACTGTGGTTCATGGCTATAGACTGTGGTTCATGGCTATAGACTGTGGTTCATTGCTATAGACTGTGGTTCATGGCTATAGACTGTGGTTCATGGCTATAGACTGTGGTTCATTGCTATAGACTGTGGTTCATGGCTATAGACTGTGGTTCATTGCTATAGACTGTGGTTCATGGCTATAGACTGTGGTTCATGGCTATAGGCTGTGGTTCATGGCTATAGGCTGTGGTTCATGGCTATAGACTGTGGTTCATGGCTATAGACTGTGGTTCATGGCTATAGACTGTGGTTCATGGCTATAGACTGTGGTTCATGGCTATAGACTGTGGTTCATGGCTATAGACTGAGGTTCATGGCTATAGACTGCGGTTCATGGCTATAGACTGCGGTTCATGGCTATAGACTGCGGTTCATGGCTATAGACTGCGGTTCATGGCTATAGACTGCGGTTCATGGCTATAGACTGCGGTTCATGGCTATAGACTGTGGTTCATCGCTATAGACTGTGGTTCATGGCTATAGACTGAGGTTCATGGCTATAGACTGCGGTTCATGGCTATAGACTGCGGTTCATGGCTATAGACTGCGGTTCATGGCTATAGACTGTGGTTCATCGCTATAGACTGTGGTTCATGGCTATAGACTGAGGTTCATGGCTATAGACTGCGGTTCATGGCTATAGACTGCGGTTCATGGCTATAGACTGCGGTTCATGGCTATAGACTGCGGTTCATGGCTATAGACTGCGGTTCATGGCTATAGACTGTGGTTCATTGCTATAGACTGTGGTTCATGGCTATAGACTGTGGTTCATGGCTATAGACTGTGGTTCATGGCTATAGACTGTGGTTCATGGCTATAGACTGTGGTTCATGGCTATAGACTGTGGTTCATGGCTATAGACTGTGGTTCATGGCTATAGACTGTGGTTCATTGCTATAGACTGTGGTTCATGGCTATAGACTGTGGTTCATGGCTATAAACTGTGGTTCATGGCTATAGACTGTGGTTCATGGCTATAGACTGTGGTTCATGGCTATAGACTGTGGTTCATGGCTATAGACTGTGGTTCATGGCTATAGACTGTGGTTCATGGCTATAAACTGTGGTTCATGGCTATAGACTGTGGTTCATGGCTATAGACTGTGGTTCATGGCTATAGACTGTGGTTCATTGCTATAGACTGTGGTTCATGGCTATAGACTGTGGTTCATGGCTATAGACTGTGGTTCATGGCTATAGACTGTGGTTCATTGCTATAGACTGTGGTTCATGGCTATAGACTGTTGTTCATGGCTATAAACTGTGGTTCATGGCTATAGACTGTGGTTCATGGCTATAGACTGTGGTTCATGGCTATAGACTGTGGTTCATGGCTATAGACTGTGGTTCATGGCTATAGACTGTGGTTCATGGCTATAGACTGTGGTTCATGGCTATAAACTGTGGTTCATGGCTATAGACTGTGGTTCATGGCTATAGACTGTGGTTCATGGCTATAGACTGTGGTTCATTGCTATAGACTGTGGTTCATGGCTATAGACTGTGGTTCATGGCTATAGACTGTGGTTCATGGCTATAGACTGTGGTTCATGGCTATAGACTGTGGTTCATGGCTATAGACTGTGGTTCATGGCTATAGACTGTGGTTCATGGCTATAGACTGTGGTTCATTGCTATAGACTGTGGTTCATGGCTATAGACTGTGGTTCATGGCTATAGACTGTGGTTCATGGCTATAGACTGTGGTTCATTGCTATAGACTGTGGTTCATTGCTATAGACTGTGGTTCATGGCTATAGACTGTGGTTCATGGCTATAGACTGTGGTTCATGGCTATAGACTGTGGTTCATTGCTATAGACTGTGGTTCATGGCTATAGACTGTGGTTCATGGCTATAGACTGTGGTTCATTGCTATAGACTGTGGTTCATTGCTATAGACTGTGGTTCATGGCTATAGACTGTGGTTCATTGCTATAGACTGTGGTTCATGGCTATAGACTGTGGTTCATGGCTATAGACTGTGGTTCATGGCTATAGACTGTGGTTCATGGCTATAGACTGTGGTTCATGGCTATAGACTGTGGTTCATTGCTATAGACTGTGGTTCATGGCTATAGACTGTGGTTCATGGCTATAAACTGTGGTTCATGGCTATAGACTGTGGTTCATGGCTATAGACTGTGGTTCATGGCTATAGACTGTGGTTCATGGCTATAGGCTGTGGTTCATGGCTATAGACTGTGGTTCATGGCTATAGACTGTGGTTCATGGCTATAGACTGTGGTTCATTGCTATAGACTGTGGTTCATGGCTATAAACTGTGGTTCATTGCTATAGACTGCGGTTCATGGCTATAGACTGCGGTTCATGGCTATAGACTGTGGTTCATGGCTATAGACTGTGGTTCATGGCTATAGACTGTGGTTCATGGCTATAGACTGTGGTTCATTGCTATAGACTGTGGTTCATGGCTATAGACTGTGGTTCATGGCTATAGACTGTGGTTCATGGCTATAGACTGTGGTTCATGGCTATAGACTGCGGTTCATGGCTATAGACTGCGGTTCATGGCTATAGACTGCGGTTCATGGCTATAGACTGCGGTTCATGGCTATAGACTGCGGTTCATGGCTATAGACTGCGGTTCATGGCTATAGACTGTGGTTCATGGCTATAGACTGTGGTTCATGGCTATAGACTGTGGTTCATTGCTATAGACTGCGGTTCATTGCTATAGACTGCGGTTCATGGCTATAGACTGCGGTTCATCGCTATAGACTGCGGTTCATCGCTATAGACTGCGGTTCATCGCTATAGACTGTGGTTCATGGCTATAGACTGTGGTTCATGGCTATAGACTGTGGTTCATGGCTATAGACTGCGGTTCATCGCTATAGACTGCGGTTCATCGCTATAGACTGCGGTTCATCGCTATAGACTGCGGTTCATCGCTATAGACTGTGGTTCATGGCTATAGACTGTGGTTCATGGCTATAGACTGTGGTTCATGGCTATAGACTGTGGTTCATGGCTATAAACATTTAAGAAAATCAGGTCATTTACGTTGAGATTGCTACATTTCAAATTGGAAATTTTCCATGTTTAAGTTTTTAAGGTATATATATATATATATATATATATTTTTTCTTTTTAGTTAATGCTGAAAAAGAGAAACTGGAACATGAATTAGCTAAGATGATATCGAAGTCGTCTAACATTGCAAAGCAGAATGAAGAACAACAACAAAAACTTCGTTTTCAGAATGAAAAGTTGCGGGTGGATATGAAAACGCTTGAAGAAAATTTAAACCAAAAGGTTGAACAACTTGTGAATCAAATGAAGAACAATAAAGCGAAATATCAGAAAGTTATTGAGGTTAGTACTTGTCTTGAAGAATAACTAGATGATCACAGAGATGCAAATACAGTCATATTAGTTCCATGCTTGGGAATGAAGACACATTTTTGAAAGTATTGGATGTTAGTCCTTCATCAGGAAAGAGCAAATTTTAGAGAGAGAGAAGGTTGGGAAGGGTGGAGGCTTTTTTAAGATGAGTGAGGAAGATAGGCAAGTAGTGTCCAGCATGTTGAGGTCAGAGCCGTTGGAGAGTCCAGGCGTATCGTGGGTGTGTATGGCGTTGATGTTACGTTCTTGAAAAGTACATATCAACCAGTTCAATGATTGTATCACATTGAAACTTAATTTTAATACTGGAAATTTTTTATAAAATTTTGTCCACCAGTAAAGATACTCCAAATATTTGAATTAACAAACCTGTTTTTAGATATTTTATGCTGAATCATTACAGGATATTATGAATAAATCAACCACAATACGTGACTGGTACTTTCTCTTATTGACCATATTAGGATAAAAGACAAAGTTAATCTCAGTAACATTTCATTGAAGTACATAAAGACCAAAGCTGCAAGATGGCAGTTATTAAAACATCAGAATATTTTGTGGTGTGTGTCTCTGTGATCTGAGATCAATAAACTACCAGTAGTCCAGTATTGTGCTCAATTCTTCTCCTATATCTTCTTCTCAATTCCTCTCTCTCTATTTCTCTCTATTTCTCTCCACTTCTCACTCTCTCTCTCTCACTCTCTCCAATCATCTGTGATCAAACCGTGGGACCTCTACAACTCCATCAAGGGTTAAAGACCTATGTTCGTACATAAAGACCGTAACAAAATACTTTAGGTATTTTGACTGACGCTCTATTTTGCCAATACACTGCCCTATAGTTCTCAATAATTTTAATTATATATCCAACTTAAAGATTGGCTAACAACCAGATTTTGTATAATTATGCATTAATTTAGTTTAAATCTCAGTTTTTTTTAACTATAATTTTCTTTTGATTTGTTAGTGTAATATTTACTCTATATACTCAAATATAAGTCGACCCCATTATTTTATGTTTGAGAAATGTGTAAAAATCCAAACTTTATTTACGTAGAATTTGAAGATGGTAGCTGTCAATATTTTGATTTTCACCATCTACCATCGATTCTTTTGGTCACATCTTCCTCAGCATATTCAGTTGAATGCAGTCATTGGATATTTTTAACTATTAAAGTTTAATGGCTTAGTTTAATAATTGTTTCTACGTTAGGCACAAGGCCAGCAATTACCCAGTGCATTACTGGTACTTTATTTTATCGACCCCGTAAGGATGAAAGGCAAAGTTAACCTCGGCTTAGTTTAATAATGTAAGGAAGAGTATATTTTAAAATCAATTTCATTACACTTTAGAATATTAAGATTTCTTTTATGAAGGTGTAACATTTCCTTACAGTACATGTTGTGGCATGGACCACATTCAACTAAAATGAAATTAACTGCCTTTTAAATGGCTACAATTATAAATTCAAAACTAGATTGTGAATATAGATTTCCAACTCATACTTTATTGCACTTGATTAACCTGTTGACTTCTGCGTATATTTTACACAGCCACACAGTTGCTGTGTCAGGTTTTTTGGGGGGTTTTTTCCCTCAGTAAAATGAAGTTATGAACTGTTAAAACTAGTTATCTTGTCTGTGGCATTGGAATGCATACATGTTAGGATGAGTTATCTAATCTACGACACTGAAGAGGTTTAAAGTTGTTTGTGTCTGAATGTAGCAATAACAATGTTTATTCTCCACACTCTCATTCTTAACCATTAACCCATTAACCCCCAAAATATACTATAAAATATTGTTTCTTTTTTTTTTTCTTTGTATATTCAATGTTTCTACATTAAATGTTCTGCTCTATTTTCTTCATAGGAAAATAACATTTTAAAGAAAAACACTCCCAAACCTATGTGAGTTAATTTTAACTTTCTTTCAAATTTTTATTTTTTTTAAACAATAATCAAATTAGATATGGAAAACAGTTTGAAAACTAGATATAATAATTGTTTCTACTTTTGGCACAAGGCCAGCAATTACCCAGTACATTACTGGTACTTTATTTTATCGACCCCGTAAGGATGAAAGGCAAAGTTAACCTCGGCGGGATTTGAACTCAGAATGGCAAGGGCCGTAACTCTATGCGTCAAAGCATACCGTCCGACTCTCTACCGATACTGCCAATCCACATAATAATGCCTTCTTGTTGTATGACATATGCACAATGGTTAGAGAGACAAATTGAGATTGGTGAGCCAGAGTAAGGCATCATTTGTAGTATTATAAGAATGTCCTGAAGCAAGTGTACAGAATCAATTTATGAACCAAAAATGTTGAGCAAATATTTTCTAAATATAGTTGCTACTTGTTGGCAGACTTGTGGCTTACTGTGCTTTTTTTTTTTTTTTTTTTTTTTTTTCTCTTAATGAAAATTTGTAATATAATCAATTTCTGTGCCTTTGAATCCTTTTATAATTCATAATAAAATAGAAATCACATGTTAAATGAAGAAACATTCTAACAATATTAATTTGTATAATGTTTTTACATGTGAAAGATAAATATTCATGGGCATTATTTAAACTTGGTGGTGCCCATCTCTCACCACTCAGCTCTGAACACAGCTGATATCTTTCAGAGAAAGAGGAAGACGGGGGAAGAATCAATCGCACTACTTCATTTCAACTCAAAAGGATGAAATGAAAGGCAAAGTTGACCTCTGCAGAATTTGAACTCAGACCACAGAGAGTCAGAACAAATACTATAAAGCTTTCTATCCAATGTTCTAGCGACTCTACCAATTTGCTGCCATTAACCCTTTCTAATGAAATACACTGTTTTTAATTAATTAATGAAGAATTTCTAGGGATTTACTAAAATTATTTCATTACTAAGATACTAAATTAATGTAGGGTTCTTATATAAAATTGTTGGGAGATTTTAATTTAAATTGGAAACCTGTGTTATGGGTGGTTTTATTTCAAAGAAATTCCAAACATGGAAGCATGGCCTAGAATCAAAAGGCCTTAAAATTAACTTCTCTAAGACTAAAGTTTTAGTTTGTAGGAAAGAAAATAGGGCACTGGTCCCATCTGGGAAATGGCCATGCTCAGTGTGTAGAAAAGGAGTAGGCAGAAACTCCATTTTATGTCCCAAATGCAAAGTATGGGTGCATAAAAGATGTAGTGGGATCACAGGTAAGCTAACTAAGAACATAGATTTTATATGTGGCCAGTGCTCTGGTGCAATAAGTAGCAGCAAGTGCCCACAGAATACTAACTCATTCCATTGCACAGATGGTTCTATAGAAATAGTGGACACCTTCTGTTACCTGGGTGACAAAATCAGCAGTGGGGGAGGGTGCTCTGAAAGTACAGCAGCTAGAGTCAGAACGGGATGGAAAAAGTTCAGAGAGCTTATACCACTATTGACCGCTAAAGGGTTCTCTCTAAAAATGAAAGGCAGGCTGTATGATGCCTACATACGAACAGCAATGTTACATGGCAGTGAGACTTGGCCATTCTGTGCAGAGGATATACGCAGACTGGAGAGGAACGAAGCTTGCATGCTCCACTGGATGTGTAATAGTAATATACGTGAACGGCAAAGCATAAATGAACTAAGGGAGAAATTAAGAATAAGAGGGATCAGATGTTGTTTACTCGTGAGGACATTACGTTGGTATGGTCACGTGATGCGCATGAAAGACAATAGCTGTATAAAAAAGTGCAGGGCGATAAAAATAGACGGTAGCCACGGAGTAAGCAGACCCAGAAAAACCTGGGACGACTTGATAAATTCCGACCTCACACACTTACACTTCTCCAAGACAATGTCACTGGACCGAGACCTTTGGCGCTACACAGTAATACAGAAGACCCACCTTGCCCAAGTACAAAGCGAAACCTACAGTCAGTAGGCACCTCTTAACAAAAATACACCCTCGTAATTAATTTTTCAAACATTTCTTTTTTTTTTTTTTTATTGATTAATTTTGATTATTTCTAGTGATGATAAATTAGTAGAGAAAAAATTGGAATTGCAACAAACACTTAACATTATGGAAAAGGAACTTGCTAAAAACTCAGTAAGGCTGGAAGTTGCTGATAAACAAAAATTAAAACTGGAATTAAAAGTAAAGGAACTTCAAAATGAAAAAGTAAGAAATAATATTAAAATTAAACTTTGAAAGATTTATAATGGTTTTCAGTAATTAGTCATGTAAACAGGTGAAGCATGGACACAATGAAACACTGACAATCATGTGTAACCTTAATGCTTTCATTTAACCCTTTAGCATTCACATTACTCTATATATACTATTATATTTTCACATAAAAGGCTTTACTTCACATAATATCAAATGAGATTTTGATATTATTTATTTTGAGAACAATACCATAACCCTTTAGCATTTGCATTACTCAATATTTACTATTGTATTTCCATGGTAAAGGCTTTATCTCACATCGTATCATATCTGAGATTTTGATATTTATTTTGAGAACAATACCTTAACATAAGTATGAGTAGCCAGTTTGAACAGAAATAGGTGAGAGAATTCTGGCCAGATACGGCTGGTTTAACCCTTTAGCATTTACATTACTCTATATATATTATTGTTTTTGTGGTAAAGGCTTTATCTTACATAATATCGAACTACAAAGTTGAACAGAAATAGGTGAGAGAATTCCAGCCAGATACGGCTGGTTTAAATGCTAAAGGGTTAAGAGATTTCACTGGTTTCATACATTCAACTGCAGCCATGTTGGACCACCTTATGTATGTATGTATATACATGAGCAAGACATGGTCACCTGACCTGGTTTATCTCACATCAGAACAATTCGTCTAACCCATGTTAGCATGGAAAATGGATGTTAAACTGTTATGATGATGATGACATCAAAGATTATAATTTTTTTCTTCTTCTTCAGGTTAAAAATGATTCAAGCACTGTAAAGAAGTTTAAAGAACAGACTGTTTCTCTTAAAAATTTACAAAATGATAAATCAAGACTAAATGTAGAAAATGAGAAACTGAACGAGGCATTAAGACAGGCAGAAACTCAGTGTGCTTTGTTCAATGTTCAACTGAAAGATTTGTATGAAGAAATAAAAAATAAGGTAAATACACTATTTTTTTTTTTTCTGTATTTTTTCTGGTGATTTTTTTATTTTTTTATTTTTTTTTTTTATAGCTGTTTCTAAGATCTTTGCTTCCATAATTCATTACAAGACTCCCTTTGGTCACAAATAACCATGGGATTTGCACGTAGAAAGTTGTCCCTCCAAGGCACAAGTCCAGGCTAGTTTTGTTTGTGGAAGACCAACAGTCACCTATATATAGCATTCTCCCTGCTCTACACCACCATTGTTGTCCAAGAGAAAGGGAAAGGCTGATACAGCTTGGCACCAGTGCCATTACAACTAATATATACACACAATGTATACATTCATCATCATCATCATCAGTTTAACATACATTTTCCACGCTAGAATGGGTTAGAGGAGTTTTCATTTTAGGCAAGTCTGGTTAGGTGACCATGTCTTGCTCATACAAAACTCTTTCTGGTTAGGTTTCTATGGCTTGAGACCTTTCCTAACATCAACCATATTTACTGTGTGTGCTGGTCCTTTTTTGTCGTGACACCCACCTGACCACTTTACAGTGTGGGCTTGGTGCTTTTTTTTCTTATACACTATATATGTCACGACAAAAAAACACAGTCCACGCTGTAATGTGGCTGTGTAGGTAACACGGTAAAAAGCTCCTAAATGTGGTTGGTGTTAGGAAGGGCATCCATCCATAGAAAACCTGCCAGATACAGTCCTATACGAACGAGACATGGTCACCCGACCAATCTTGCCTTAAGTGGGACAATTCCCATCTAACCTATGCTAGCGTGGAAGATAGACGTTAAGCGATGATGATGATGATGTCCAAGGGAAAGGCAAAGGTTGATACAACTTAGCACCAGTGACATCGCAGCTCATTTCTACAGCTGAGTGAACTGAAGCAAGATGAAATAAAGTGTCTTATTCAAGGTCACAACACATTGCCTGGTCCAGAAATCAAACTCTCAACCTCACGTTTGTAAGCTCAACATTTCATTTTTCTGTTTTTCTTATCAGGAGACTGACGGCAATGAAAAAATTAAAGCGCTCGAAAAAGAATTATTGGTAATTATATTCCATTTAATATCTTTTCATTTTTTGACAAATAATTTATTGCAAGCTATTGGTTGGAGCTAATATTTTAGTTGGGTGGGGTGGGGTTGGGGTGGAGCAGTGCTCAATGAGTGTTAGTAAGGAAATGAAAGTTTGGCTTAAAATTAAAATAGCAAAAAAGATTTACCTAAAGGAGTTATCTTTCCCTTCTCTCACGTTTTAAGAAGTATGGAGGGGAGGAGTGCTATTGTGAGACTGTCAAAGGAAAGGCTGTTAGAATGTGTGCTACAGACAAAAACTATACATGCGATGAATGCCTGTTACTAATGGAGTTATTTTAGGACTGACTGGCAATTCAAACATTCAGAAAAGGGACATTCAGAATAAACCCTAATGGCAAGGTAAAGTTGTAGGATTTCGAGAGATAGTTGGATAGATACTAAAATCCTTAGGTTGGATGGGTACTTAAAAAATAAACTGTACATGAAGGTATTTTTCCTGATGACCTTGTGTAGTGATGTTACTATGAAATATAACAAAGAATTCAAATTAAGTTACTCAATCTGAAAGTAGTAAATATAAAATTACAACAAAAGACTTGTTTCAAACAGAATGGTGTTATGGTTTGTATTTCTCTTTTATTATCCAATACTATGGGCATATGGTTAGAATGTCTCAGGAAAAAATTGTTGGGACAGATTTTACGGGCAACACCAACTGGTAAGACCCAGGGGTAGACCCCGAGCAAATTGGTTGGACAACCAACATCCATGAACTTGGCTGGTCACGCTTTGGAATCCAACTGGATCAGTCGGAGACGGTTGCTTCTGACAGGGCCCCACTGGAGGGAGTGTTTGAGGACTCTAACGCCCCCATGACCCTTTCAGGAATTTCTGGCTTGTGGTTCAAATACTGCAAAGAGAAGTTTTTTTGAAACAACAATTATAATCTGTATATATTAGCAAAAAAATGACTTTGTTTATCCCCCAGCTAGCTTTTTGGGGGGATTACAAAGAGTGTGTAAGAATCATTCATGAAATATATTGCTAGAGGTAGGGAAGATGTTCAGTTTATATGATATAGGGGAACAGAAACACTGTATTCCTTAATCAGTACAATCAAATTTAAGGGATTACATACCACACACACACATAACAACTAGCTTCAGTCATGTTCAATCATGGAGACACAAGTCTGGGCAAGGTTGTTTGTAGAAGACCAGCAGTCACCCATGCATACCAGTCCCTACCTCTCCATGCCACCAATGTTGTTCAAGGGAAAGGCAACGCTTGATACCTGTGTCGTACCAGGCTTAAAATGCCCAAGAAATTCCATATCTCAATACAGCACCCCTACAACTCCCTCTCAGGAGTTAGATCATACATATATATCATCATCATCATACGTTCGCTTTTCCCTGCTTGCAAGGGTGGGACGGGAACTGATCCTGGCTTGATTTCTACAGCTGGATGCCCTTCCTAACACCAACCTCATTTACAGTGAGTGCTGGGTGCTTTTTTGCTGTGGCACCTCCATGACCACTTTACAGTGGAATGATAGGGACCCCAGTCCCTATCATCTCATTTCTACAGCTGAGTAAACTGGAGCAATGTGAAATAAAGTGTCTTGCTCAAGGAACCAACACATCACCCGGTCTGAGAATTGAACTCAACCTTTCGATTGCAAGTCCAATGCTCTAACCACTAAGCCATATGCCTCCATATATATACAACATAAATTACAATCAAATGGTGTTTAAAACATTTAATAGCTTACAATCGTTTCATCCAGATATAAGTCTGGAATCATCAGAGCATACAAAGGTTAAAACAAATATAATCCTATTCACTTGAATATTTAGCAGGATACATTATAGGTGAGAAGACTAAGTATAAGTATTAACATCAATATATTAGAGCAAGAGTATAAAAATTGTAATGAAAAATTATAATGAAGCTATAATATAAATAATGATATACTCCGATGATTCCAGACTTACTTCTGGATGAAATGATCATAAGCTATTAAATGTTTTAAACGCCATTTGATTGTAATTTATGTCATATTTCTGCTCTGTATTATACTTGATACATTGAGCTACTGTCTTACTGGTAATCGGGTAACATATAATATTACCCTTATTTTATATATATTCCTATATATGAATATAATTATTATTACATACATACATCATCATCATCATCATCATCTTCGTTTAGCGTCCATCTTCCACGCTAGCATGGGTTAGACGGGAGTTGTCCCACTTGAGGCAAGGCCGGTCGGGTGACCGTCTCGCTCATATAGGACTATATAATACATATATATATTATTCACTTACCTGCTTCAATGAGCATATATGTGTAGTCTTATTTTGTCATTCTTTAAATGTATTGTAACTTCTGTGATGATTTCTTTAAATATATTTCTTATAGTCGGTAAAACAGGAGAATAAAGTTTTGAAGGAAACAAACAAACATGTAAATAATCCTCCACTGACAATAGAAACCCCCCTTGAAAGACAAGACCCAGCCGGAGCCCCAAATGGAGAGCTTCAAAAAGAGAAGTTTACTTGTACCAAAGTTCCACTTATTGAACATGAGCGAATGTAAGTAAAAAACAAAGCGGATTTCTTTTTGTCTTTGGATGGATGAGTGTGTGTGTGTGTGTGTGTGTATATATATTGCATAAATGCCACTGCGGTATTTGTTATGCCTCTTTACATTTTGCCCTCCCCTCTCTCTTTCTCTTTCTCTCTCTCTCTCTCGCTCTCTCGCACTCTCTCTCTCAAATTTGGATTCAAATCCCATCAAGGTTAACTTTATTGGCCTTGAAAAGATGAGAGGCTAAGTAGCAGTCAAATATTGGAGATAATTTAATCAGTGTGTGTGTGTGTGTGTGTGTGTGCTTGTATCACCCACCCACCCACCCCAAAAAATAATTCTTTGCCTCGTGCCTAAATCAGAAACAATTATTTCCTAATTGTCCTGTAACGAGATGAACAACCAACCAAGATGTTTTCTGGTTATTCTTCTATCTAGCAGAGCAGTGGACTTGGTATATTTATCATGATAGAAGCAGGGCGTTATCTCGAGAAAGAGTCATCTTTACTCAGTATCACTTGTATTATGGAGTAGCTGCTTTAAAAAAAATTGCTTGTACTCTCCAGTCACGAAAAATTGTCCCTCTCCCTGCTTATTAAATTTTGCTAATCCCTCTGGCAAAATTTTATATTAAATGGTTGCAGCTTTAGCATCATTGAAATTAATGTATGCAAGATTTCACAGCTTTAGCATCATTCCTTCATAGGCCAACCAAGATACTCTCATGGAATGACCAATTGTGGTTTATTTTTCAGTATAGTCCCTGGAAAGTTATTAAGAGTTGAAATTAATGCATGTAAGATTTCACAGCTTTAGCATCACTCTTTCCTAGTCAGCCTATGAACTTTTCAGCTGACCTTCATATAAATGAATTTTAAGAATCAGAAAATTGTAGTAATAGCTAGTATATATCTTCATGCATGTGGCATTGTCATCATCATCATCACCGTCATCACTATTTTGTTTTTAAAAAAAATTTACTAGTCTCAATTATTTTTCTTAATTTTACTTGAAAATCTAATTACAGTCTTGGAGAAAAGAATTCTAAAATAATGCAACTAACTTCTGAATTATCTAAACGAGTGACCGAGACTACAGCCCGAGTTGGAGAGAAAGACAATGAAATTCAAGCCTTAACGAGTAAATTAAACAACAATATTAAAGAAGTTGAGGAACTGAAAGAAGAAATTAAAGTTTGGCATGCTAAAAATGATGTGAGTGGAAAATTGTAAAATTTTATTTGAATTTTGGTTTGAATATTTTTAGACTTCATAAAGTTCAATTTTAGATTTAACCCTATAGCATTTAAACCGGCCATATTCGGCCAGAATTCTCTCACCTTTTTCTGCTCAAACTGGCTGTAACCGGCCACTCATACTGATGTTAAGGTACTGTTTTCAAAATTAAATAGAATCTCGTAAATTCGATATTATGTGAGATAAAGCCTTTCCCCGGAAAATGCAACATTATATATAGAGTAATCATCATCATCAGTGTTTTACGTCGATTCTTCCATGCTAGCATGGGTTAAACGAGTTGTTCTGCTGTGGGCAATGTTAGGTCGGCTGACCTTGTCTTGACCCTACAGGAACTGATTTTGGCTCAATTTCTACAGCTGGATGCCCTTCCTAACACCAACCTCATTTACAGTGAGTGCTGGGTGCTTTTTTCCGTGGCGCCTGCACGTCCACTTCAGTGTGGGCTGGGTGCTTTTTTGCCATGCCACCTCCACGACCACTTTGCAGTGGGAGGGGGTGGGGGCATATTGTCTATATGCTTCAGCTTGGGCTTTTACCACGTGGGAAGTCGGGTCTTCTGTATTACTGCGTCCAGAGGTCATGGTCCTGTGTCATCGCCTTTGAGAGGTGCAATTGGTCAAGCTCTGCTTTTATCACCTCATCCTAGGTCTTCTTGGGTCTCCCCACCCCACGGCTTCCATCAACTTTTAGTGCTCTGCACCTTTTTATGCAGCCATCATGTAAATGTTAAAGGATTAAACAAAGAACTGCCTCATTGAGGCTGCGAATTGTCAGTCGTTAGAACGTCGGACAGAATGCTTTGTGGTATTTGTTCCGGCTCACTTTTACTCTGAGTTCAAATCTCACCAAGACCAACTTTGCCTTTCAATAATCTGAGGTCGATAAAAACGGTACCAGTCTAGTACTGGGGGTCGATTCTTTTTCTATATCACTTTTAAGTCACCATCATCCTGTAGTAACTTTTTATGACCACAATCAACCTTATTTGATAACTGTTATTTCTATACTTCTCGCTCTTTCACTCATTCTCTCACTCATTCTCTCTCTCCATTCTCTCTCTCTCATTCATTCTCTCTCTCATTCATTCTCTCTCTCATTCATTCTCTCTCTCATTCATTCTCTCTCTCACTCATTCTCTCTCTCCATTCTCTCTCTCTCTTTCTCTCTTTCTCTCGCTCTCGCTCTCTCTCTCGCTCTCTCTCTCTCTCTCAATGTAGTTTTCCCAATGTAAATAACTACAATAGTAGTCCATCTCTATAGGAGAAAATTGCCTCTGGTGACGCAAAAAGACAGGGGCAGCTTTCTTACAGACACCTCTGTCTACTCTTTTCACACTCCAAGAGTACTTTACTCAATTTACTCAAATATTATTCTAGTCATTTGTGTTGGGACGACTATATTTCAGATTTTCCTAATGTTTCTTAAGTCAAGTGGATGTTTGTATGTAAATCTATTTTTTTTCCTCCACATGGTAATCAATCAGTTATTTAGTATAATAGGACAGGATAAACTGTATATAAATGTTTAAAATAGCAAGGTAGCCCATATCGGTTGGTTTGAAAAATAGCTCGATAAAGAAAAAATGAATGAACTGCTAAGAATCCTATTTGAAAGGTCACATTACATGAGTTCAGATTACTGTCTAGCATAGATAATTTTCCTCTGGAGTTAGGATATCATCATAATTCTTTAATGTCCATTTTCCACCCTAACATGGGTTATACCTATGAAAAACGCAACCTTAGGCCTCCAGGGTGCATGGTAGATTTTTTTTTGAGACCTACAAAATAGCATCTTCGACACTAGGAAATATGATACCTAATTCAGTAAACAGTTGTAAAGTATGAATAGTAAATGTGTCATTCTCAAAAGGATAGATACTTACTTTTAGTCCTATTAGTGACTCTATTGATCTTTTTCTAACATTTAACAACCCTTTTACAAGGGAAACCTTTGTTGTTATCATCATCATCATTATCACTTTATGACAAATTTCCATTCTGGATGTAAAATGGTAACATTCTTGCCTGAAAAGGTACTTTTTAAAACTTATTTATTCATCCTTGTTTTGTCAGTTTTTTTCATACGGTTATGAGTCGGACAGATCTATTGTAAAGCATATTGTCAATCAAGTAAGTCTGTTGTAAAGTATATTGTCAATCTAGTAAGTCTGTTGTAAAGTATATTGTCAATCTAGTAAGTCTGTTGTAAAGCATATTGTCAATCAAGTAAGTCTGTTGTAAAGTATATTGTCAATCTAGTCTGTTGTAAAGTATATTGTCAATCTAGTATGTTGTAAAGTATATTGTCAATTTAGTAAGTCTGTTGTAAAGTATATGGTCAATCTAGTCTGTTGTAAAGTATATTGTCAATCAAGTAAGTCTGTTGTAAAGTATATTGTCAATCTAGTCTGTTGTAAAGTATATTGTCAATCTAGTATGTTGTAAAGTATATTGTCAATTTAGTAAGTCTGTTGTAAAGTATATGGTCAATCTAGTCTGTTGTAAAGTATATTGTCAATCAAGTAAGTCTGTTGTAAAGTATATTGTCAATCTAGTCTGTTGTAAAGTATATTGTCAATCAAGTAAGTCTGTTGTAAAGTATATTGTCAATCTAGTCTGTTGTAAAGTATATTGTCAATCTAGTCTGTTGTAAAGTATATTGTCAATCTAGTATGTTGTAAAGTATATTGTCAATCTAGTATGTTGTAAAGTATATTGTCAATTTAGTCTGTTGTAAAGTATATTGTCAATCTAGTATGTTGTAAAGTATATTGTCAATCTAGTCTGTTGTAAAGTATGTCAATCTAGTCTGTTGTAAAGTATATTGTCAATCTAGTCTGTTGTAAAGTATATTGTCAATATGGTCAATCTAGTCTGTTGTAAAGTATCTGGTCAGTCTAATCTGTTGCAAAGTATATTGTCAATCTAGTCTGTTGTAAAGTATATTGTCAATTTAGTAAGTCTGTTGTAAAGTATATTGTCAATATGGTCAATCTAGTCTGTTGTAAAGTATATCATCAGTCATGTCAGTCTGTTGTTGATCAAGTATATTACCTCGTCTTTGAGGCCTAGCATACTCAGCTCTAACTATTCTTTTGTACCTATAATCATTCTCAACATGTTTCCTCACATAGTCCAGATAACTTTTCACCCAGCACACATACCCTTACCATCTTTCCTCTCTCTCATGCATTCTTTGGTTGATAAGCTTTAATGTTGCACCTTTCACGTAGAATATCATGACACATCAATGTGTTATGTTCATTTCATTTCTCTTGAATCTCCAGTTCATTCACATTTAATACCTCAGCCTCAGTACTATGTCACCTCACCCACACACAATTCATATGGTCTATTTCATAGAAATTCTTTGTTGCTAACAGAAGCAATATGTCCGTTACTTCACTCCTTTGTTATTTTATTAAGTTTTTATTATTTAATTGATATATGCTTATACTGTTATTGTAATCATTTTGATATTAAACCGGCCATTTCCAGTCAGAATTCTTTCACCTCTTTCTGTTCAAACCGGCCATAAAAAGCCCCTCATACTGATATTAATGTATTCTCAAAATAAATAACATCTAAATCTCATAAATTCAATAATAGTATGTGAAATAATTATGTAAGGTAAAGCCTTGACTGCGAAAATACAATAGTAAATATAGAGTAATGAATGCTAAAGTGTTAATCCTTTTGATATTAAACCACCTGAAATTGCACCTCATTTTATCGTATGAAGTTTTTTATCTTTAAGTGTTTATTTATCTAAAAACCTTTACTCATAATTTTATGAAGGAACCTTTGGTAAGTTATGTTCCAAACACCAGCTTTATAATGACAAAATTTGTTATATTATATAGATCTCTCCAAATTCTTCATTATTTTCTAAACTAATGGAGAATCATAGGAAATGGCTTTTAATGGAATTTAACTATTTCAGGATCTCAGAAAAAAGAATTGGAAAGCAATGGAAGCTTTAAATGATGCTGAAGTAAGTCATTTAAAATATCTCCCTTGAATTCATTATTAACATCTTAACTATAATAAAGTAAGGAGTGCGGGACTGTGTCCAGAATATATTTTTTTACCCCGTTTGTAAAATAAGTTGGATTACTTTGAATAAATAATGAATGAATATTTTTTTTTTTTTTTTTTTTTTGCACAAGGCCAGATATTACCCAATGCATTACTGGTACTTTAATGTTAAAAAGAATTATTAGCATAATTTCAAGAAACCATTTGTAAAACATTATTTCTCATACATTACTAGTTATAACCACACCAATTGCATGATTAATTCAATTTGAAAGTGTAATTAATATTTTAAATTGTTTTTAAAAAATATATTTTTAAAATGGTGAAAATGATTAGTTCTGACCATTCTCATTTTGTTTTTCAGGTGCAGGCTACTGATTCTCTCACACGTGATAGAACAGTAATACAAAGTATTTTCCCAAGTGTAACTGTTGATAAATCATTGGTAAGCTTTTGACTTGTAAATACATTTAATTTATCTAAACTCGGTAGAACAAAAAGTCAATTATTTTATATATATTCAGCATGAATTATTAGATTAGGCATGGGCAACCTTTTACAAGCAGTGGGCTGCACAGGATGTCTCATAAGGTGGGCTGCACTATTAAACAATTCAAGGCAATTTTAAAATTAAATGGGCCATTCAGAAAGTCAAATGGGCCACATGTGGCTCATGGGCCGTGGTTTGCTCACGACTGTAATAGATAACTTTTTTAAAAACTGTTCTTTTTTTTAACATGTAACAGTGACCTAGAATTTTACTTTTCACTGCACACATTAAATCTTTGTTTCTTTAACTTCTCTTTTCAGGAACATACTGTTTGGATGAAGACATTTGAACAAAAAGCTATTGAATTCTTAAAATCTAAAGTAATTATTAAAATAACGTTTTCTAATCATCCTAAAGAAATTTTACCTCTAAACCAGAGCTTGCCAAATTCTTCACATTAACAACACCCGTTTTAAAAATAAAATTTCCTCCTGTCATATTAAGGTTTGTTAGTGACACAAAACTAGTAAATAATTGAATATAGAATATATCATGAAAATACAGTTTAATAGAGAAAGAATGGATGGAAAATAGGAAAATATAAAGGGGAAAAAGGAGGGAATGGCAAGGATTCTAGTGTCAAAGAAGAATGGATGGGGGGGGGGTATTGGTCTCTGGTCCTAGCGCGCAGCGGTAAATGGGGCTGTGCCCTGCGAACAAGATCGCAAAAGCATTCCCGTGGACAATGGCCAATGACACCTGCTGCAACAGCCACCCTACCTCGCAGGGCTCTTTCTTTAGATGGGCTGTTGACGTTCTGATCTTGCGGAGGAGCTCAGAGTACGAGGTCCAAGTTTGCCTGAGGTTTCGACAGCGACTGGTGCGAAATATCACATGTCATTTAGTCCTGTGTCGTCTTATTCTATGCAGAGTTGCAGCCAAATATATTCATGAAAATTTATCAAATTTGACTTAATTCATGACACAACACACCTAGAAATTATTGGGAACATACAATCTCCTCTATACCTGTCAAAAGAAATTTAATTTTAATGTTAAAAAAAAAAATCATTTTGTAAAACAAAATAATTTGCTTTATAATAAATCTCTTTTTCAGGCTGATGAACCAGTTTCTAATCTGGAAGAAATGTCAATAAATGTAGAATTATTCAAACAAAAGCTTGATGATGCTATGAAAGAATCATCACAATTAGCTGCACAATTAAAATCTGAGAAAGATCTTCAAATAAAAATATCTGATAACTTAAAAGAATCAGAAAATAATGTAAGTTTTGGTTGATTTATTATACCTATCATCCTTCTTGCCTCCCCGTATACAATAAAGAGGGCCCTTCAATCAAGTCTGACCAACAAACCCTCTTAGTGCTGGTGCCACAGTACAACACACTCAGCACATTGTTAAATGGTTGGTGTTAGAAAGGATTTTCAGCTGTAGAAAAACCATGCTAGAAAAAGGTTGGAAGGACTCTTCAGCTGTGTTAAGAGCACGACAACCACTCTAATGTTGGTAACCTACACAATAAATGCACCCAGTACACCCTGTGATGTGGTTAGTGATAAGGGTATCCCAGACAGAAAATTTGCCAAACAAAGGGTTGGGCAGCCTCTTTAGCTGTGTCAAAGGTATGACAACCTCCCTAGTGATGGTGCCACTTGGTAAAGTGCAGGAACATATTTTAAGCAAGATGCAGGCCCACAGTCCACCTGAGTGGTCAGTAGCTCTGATTAAAAGGTATTGATTTGGTTTGTGATGACCTGTCCCATTCTTACTAGCAAGGAAAGCTGACATTAGATAATGAAACTTTTCTCAAAGACAGCCCATATATAAGTTCTAGGTGTTTGTGCATGTACATACTTTTGTGTTTAAATACACAAGACATGATATTATGGTTGTGTAGTACCACTAACATTACTGGTATATAATCATTTCTGACAGTGTTGAGTTCTGCCTTCCTTTCTTTTGATTAGATCCTCCAGTTTATAGTGAAGTTTCCTAAGTTAACCCTTTAGCATTTAAACTGGCTGTGTCCGGCCAGAATTCTCTCACCTCTGTTTAAACCAGCCGAAACTAGCTGTTCATACTTATGTTAAGGTATTGTTCTCAAATAAATATCAAAATCTAATAGATTCAATATTATGTGAGGTAAAGCCTTTACTGTGAAAATATAGTAAATATAGAGTAATGTGAATGCTGAAGGGTTAATTGAGGAAAGTATATTATATTACCTCATCTGTGATCATTCTCTTCTACATTTCCTTCAGTGTTCACATAATTTTCACCCAGCACACATGCCCTTATCATTGGAATTTGAAGTGTGTACAAAATGTTTCATCTAAAGCCAAAGTTTCTCTTTGAGTTTCTTTGCAATCAGTTATGAAATGATTGATGAAAGACTTATGCTTTAATTAAGTCATTAAAATCATTGCCAGCACTGTTTAACATCTATTCTCCTTTCAATCATCTCTATATTTCATCTACCTATCACCCACCTCACAGCTTTGCTTCTCTCTTTACCAACCACTGACCACTGATTTCTGACCTCTGAGCTATTTTTACTCAACTTACATGCTGTCATAGATGCTATTGGGTTGTTTTAACGGCTAGTCTTACATTGAGTTTTCTCATTTTTCTATGAATATCTATTCTTAAATTTCACATGAATTTCTTTTGGCTAGAAGGTCAAGCATATCCTACTGATACATACATATCTTTATTTTCAGTTTATAGAGTTACAGTCAACTTATGAAGGAAAATTAACAGAATTGACTGATGAATTGGTGAAACAAAAGAATAAATATTTAGAGATTCAAAAATTGTATGAAGCATTACAGTCAGATTCACAACTTATTGAGGCTGAAAATAATCAAGAATTAAAAGAACAAGTTAATTCTTTTAACAGTCGGTTAGATGAAGCAGCCGAAGAAAAAAATAAATTAGAATCAAAACTCAAAGAATACCAAAATCTATTGTTAACCACTGTAAGTTGTTTTGTTTTAAATTCTATATGTTTTCTTGATAGCATGCATTGTTCACTTCTCTGTAATTATGCAACAAATTGGCAGTCGTTAACCCTTTCATGACCATATTTCTAATGAAATAACACTATTTTAATTAGATAATGAAGAATTTCGAGGGATTTATTAAAATCATTAATTATTTCATTACTGAGATAGTAAATTAATGTAAGGTTGTTATAGAAAATTATGTTTACAGATATAAATTGGAGACCTTTAAAATGTGTGGTTTTATTTCACAGAACTAGACTCGGTTTTGGCCGGGTTGGTAATTAAAGGGTTAAAGCCTTGCAATATTTGTTCTAGCTCTCTGAATTCAAATCCTTCCATGGTTAACTTTACTTTTTATCCTCTTGAGATTTATAAAATGACGTACCAGTACAAGGTTATGAATTAGTGAAATTGTTAGTACATCAGACAAGGTGCTTTGCTGTATTTGTTCTGTTCCTTTGCATTCTGAGTTCAAATCCCACTGTGACCTACTTGGATGGTAGACTTAATCATTCACCCAGTTTAACACCACTCTCTTGTCTATGGGTGGCTTTAGCAGAGTCCACTTTGTTGCAAGCATGCAGGCTAGGTCTCCATCCTCTCTCTCCTATCAATCTTAGAGACCCTGAAAAAGTTAATGGGCCTTGTCCCGCTCTCCCACAAGTCTCAGAAGCCCTGGAAAGAGTAATCGGCTCTGTCTCTCTCTCTCTCCTACCAATGTCAGAAGCCCTGGAAAAGGTCGTGGGCTCTGTCACAAGCCTCAGAGGTCTTGAAAAGGGTCGTGACCCCTGTCCCTCTCTCCTACAAGTCTGAGGCCCTGAAAAGGGTCATGGGCCCTGTCTCAGAGGCCCTGGCAACATTCCTGGGCACTGTCCCCCTCTCCCAGATATGCATTGTTGGAATATTTTAGATACAATTAAGTGGAGGAAAAAATATCTGAATTGTTGGCTTAGCAACAAAGGAGAATTAATTATAAGTTCTTCGTCGACTTGTGTGTTTTGTTGTTGTAAGGGTCATTATAAATGCTGCTCCTGTCTAACTTTTCCTCCTAAAATAGCAACAAGGGTCGTTAACTAAGACACTCTACTGTTTTCCTTCAGTTATATAACCTTAGAAAACAAAATGGACTGGTATTATATTCTGGGTGTGTTTGTTTTTTTGTTTTTTATTTGGATAATGTGACTATTCAAAGAATCATAAATTTATTGAATGTGGATAAAATATATTTTTCTCAAGAATATTGGATTAGAGAAACGTATTGCATTAATTTTTTTAAAGGTAACTGTTATAAACGTGACATATTCATTTCTAAAGGGACTAGCTCGCAAGTTATGAACATAAACAATCATGGAATGTTTGTCTTTTATAACCCAGGCATTGATACTCGGGGCTGTTCAGTTAGATTTGTTGAGCTCATCATGATGTTACAGACCTATGACATATCTCGCTATCAATAGGTTCAATAGAATAATACTCTGACTGAAAGTATTGGAAGTTCATAGCATGAAAAATCAGATGAAAGATACACTGCATATAACCAAGTACAATAGGAGCAGTTAATATAAATATAAAGGCTACCTTCAGTCATGAATGACCAGAGGTTAGCACCTGGAAAATTCTTCTCCAGGGCTCAAGCCCGGGCAAAGAGTGTTGTGTATGCCTGTCTCTCTTCTTTACACTACCAATATTGCCAAAGGCAAAGGCGAAAACAGCTTGGCGCCAGTGTCATATATATTATATATATATATCATTATCATCATACGTCTGCTTTTCCCTGCTTGCAAGGGTGGGACGGGCTAGATCCAAACTGTCTTTTCCTGTGTGTATATATATATATATATATATATATAGGAAAAGACAGTTCGGATCTAGCTGTCGAAACGGCTGGAGCTCAGCCGTTGGGGTCCTGACTCTTTTCCTATTACCCACTCTACTACTCTAAGTATTGAGTACTCTGGTGCATTATGGTCCACCTGGTATATTACCACACCCTCTTTGTTATATATATATATATATATATATATATATATATATATATATATATATATATAGAGTTCCCGTATGAGCACGGCATGGTCAACCGACCGGACACTGCCCACAACAGGACAACCCGTCTAACCCATGCTAGCATGGAGGAATGGACGTAAAACAGTGGTGATGATGATAGATATATATATATATATATCTGTTAGACATGCAATGACTAACAGAATGTTTTAAGTCTGCATGTCTGACATATATGCGTAGCTTGTGAATAAAAAATTCAAGGGATTTCGCTGGCCGTGGTGATCCCTGCCAAACATCTTTTGTAATGTATTGGCTAATGAACCAATGAAAGTAATTGTTGCTCAAAAGCATCCGCCACTTTGTTTGCACGTTTATTTATCATCAAAATATTTTTCTTGTTTTGGTAAGTTATATTGTTAATTTATAAAAAAATTTTTTAATTTATATTAACTATTTTTTTTTTTCAGATCGTTATAACATGCTTATAATATTGGTTGTATCATATTTACTTGTATATTTGTCCATATTATTGTTCGTTTTATGTTAGATTATTTTATTATTATTAGATTTTTTTTTTTTATTATTATGTTAGTAATTGTTATAGTTGAATTAATAAAAATTAAATATTACATACAAATAGTCTATGTAAAATATATTTATTTAATATTGATTGTTTTTTGTAGTTGTTTATATTAAAAGTCTGAAAATATTTTTATACATCTTACAATAATATTTATAAAATAACAATTATATAATCTAATTACATTGCAACGATAATTTATTATTAATATATATCATGTTTAACTAGTCATTACAAGCGTTGCCTTAAAAAAATATTAAACTAGACCTGAAAAATGCGCAAGCTCAAAAGAGCCACAGAATGTTATAAACCTTCAAAAGTGTGGGACTAGAGTTGTTGCTCAAAAATATTGTAATCATTATCTATCGTACACTCTGTGGCATCCTTTTATAAAAAAGAGACTTATAACGAACTCAAGACGACACAATAATTATTTAAGTGAATTTATAATATAGAATTCGGTTTAAGTGCATTTCATATTAATCATTACTAAACATCTAATATGAGATATTGAACATTAGCTTAAATAATTATCGTATCGTCTTGAGTTCGTTATGAGTCTCTTTTTTATAAAAGGATGCCACATTGTACGATAGATAATGATTACAATATTTTTGAGCAACAACTCTAGTCCCACACTTTTGAAGGTTTATTATAACATTCTGTCGCTCTTTTGAGCTTGCGCATTTTTCAGGTCTAGTATATATACTGTATATAATGTCCAAGGCAAAGACCAATGCAACTTGGCACCAGTGTTATTTCATGTCATATATACACTATATATGATGTTGTCCAGCTTGGCACAAGTGTTGTCACAACTCTTTTTTGTGAGCTGAATGGACAAGAGCAATGTGAAATAAAGCTGTTACTTTACATAAAAGAATATTGAATTATTCTATGGTTTGATTTGTTGTTTTTATGAGTATTTTAATATATGCAGGATGAAAAATTACAATTACTTCAAAAAAGTGTTGAAGAAGAAGAAAAAAAGTGGAAATGTGCTTTATCAGAGGTTTGTATATATTTGTTTTATTATTTGTTTCTAAAAAAAGAAACAATTTTCTGTCCTAATAAAATATTGAAAAAGTATCTGATATTGGGGGTTTCAATTGCCTTTGAAGTAGGCCCCTTGTGTCTCCACATAATTAGCCCAGTGATCTTGGTACTGTTTGAAGCATGTCTGGAATACTTCTATCAGAATAGCTCTGTTCTGCTGACACAGTTCAAATAATGTCCTCCCAACTTTCAAAGTGTGTGTGTGTGTGGGGGGGGGGGGGGGGGGGGGCCTTTCACAGACACCTTCAGTTTTGGGAAACAACCAGAAATCAGGAGAAGCCATAACTGGAAAGCATGGATCCTTCAGAATGAACAAAATGTCTTTCTTTGGATCAGCTGCAAGAAATGAGCCTGGGATGTTGACATGATGCAGCGGCCGGTTTTGGTCTCTTTTCACTGATCTGCATCACAATGATGGATGCCTTCCTCATAGTACACCTTTGTAATTGTTTGTCTTTCTGGTGTATATTTCTGATACACAACACCTTGGTAATTGAAGAAAACTGCATCACTTTGATTTTGCTCCACACCTGACATGTTTTCTATTGTGATGACTGAGATTTGGTTTCCAGCTTGTAACTGAACAGCCATGTGACATCTCCAGTTATTAACGGTGTTAAGAAACTTGGAATCCTTGTTGACAGTATCGGGTGAAATAAAACTGTGATAAGTTAGTAATACAGTACTTTACATACCGGTTACTTGACAACTGATGCCTCCAGTGAACTCCCTAAAACTGACACCACACATGTACATAAATGTATGCTACTCCACACATGTACATAAATATATGCTACTCTACACCACACATATACATAAATGTATGTTACTCCACAATACACACTTTTGTCTCCCTAAAGTCATTACTTCTCACTGAAAAAAAAATTATTCAGAAACTTTTTCAACAGACATTGTATATTTTTTTGTCACTTGTTTAATATTTCTTTTACTCAATAAACAAAATAATCAGTAGCTTATTGTATTAATATTCTCTATTTTTAGGCAGAGAATGAGATACAAGTCTTAAAAGAAAAACAAACGGTAAGTAAACAGACCGTGGACACATTCTTTGAATTACAATTCTTCTTTACTGTGTGAATTGGAGAAATATAAATATGCCTAATGCCTCTCTCAAAACTTTCATTTTTTTAAATGTTTTAACATCAGCTTTCCCTGTTAGCAAGGGTTGGATGGGTCTATATATGCCAAATCAGTACTGAAGCGGAGCCACTGATCTTCCTGGCAGGCCAAAAACCTGTCTCTCACTGATGTATGGTCTCATGTTCCACCAAATGCTCAGGAGAGGTTGTCGGGCCTTTTTCACAACTGTGGGTCCTCCCAACCCTTTATTTGACAAAATTTCTACAGCTGGATGCTCTTCCTATCACCAACCACTTTACAGTGTGTACTGGATGTATTTATCATGTAGATCACAAATAGTTATTCTGCAAATTCTTAGTTTTATATAGTATATGCTCAAATTATAACTATTAGATCTGATCTGATTTAGCTGAAGATGCTCATTGGAAAATAGTGTTCACGCACAATGACCTGTTGATGTTAGTATATTGCAGACCTATCCAACCCATGCTGTCATGTAAAACTAGTTATCATACTGATTGTATTCATTGTTTTCCTTCTACCATTTATTTATTTTATACTTTGTAAATGTGGTTG
Source organism: Eledone cirrhosa (assembly GCA_964016885.1). Classification (NCBI taxonomy): domain Eukaryota; kingdom Metazoa; phylum Mollusca; class Cephalopoda; order Octopoda; family Eledonidae; genus Eledone; species Eledone cirrhosa. Next base: position 102,162,221 of record OZ024744.1, read on the forward strand.
GTGTTAGGAAGGGCATCCAGCCGTAGAAAACCTGCCAGATAGTCCTATACGAGCAAGACACGGTCACCCAACCAATCTTGCCTCAAATGGGACAACTCCCATCTAACCCATGCTAGCGTGGAAGATAAGCGTTAAACGATGATGATGATAATGATGATTTGGGTGTTCCTGCAAAATTATGTTTGTAATTTTGTTTTTCATGTTTTGTAAATTAATTTTACACCCATCTTATATTTATAGTCATTACAATACGTAGAAACACAAGTAAGTGAACAGCAAACCTTAATTGAAGAAGACCTAAGAAAAAACCAAGATCTAGCACAAACTATAGTAAAGCTTAATGGAATTATCAAGACTGGACAAGATGCATTAGCTCAAGAGCAAAAACTAGTTGAAACTTTAAAACAAGAATTATCCGGGAAGGTAAGTTAATATGTTAATTTAAGCCAAGGAATATGCGACTGAAAAATCAATGGTAAAATGGTAGGGTTGGCTTATATACAGTATCGAAACAATGTGTTGATTAGCTGCCTCGGTTTATAAATGGGGGTTTGGATTTTTGCCCATTTCTCAGACATAAAATGGGGGAGGGGTTCTTTATATTCGAGTATATACAGTACTATATTATTATTTTCCTTTAAAAATTCCCGAATGTTTGTTTTCTTAAGTTTTCTACATTCCATTATAAATGGAATGCTTTATATTTTACTAGTAGCTTACAAATTATATTGAATAATGTGAAATTTTGTGTTAATTCACATTTTCTCATTTGTTCTTTTAGAATTCACCGGAATCAAATAATCGATCACAGGAAATAGACCAGGTAAGTTTGTGTTTACCATTTTATTCTATGATGCTTCTCTTTGTCTAGCTAAAATAATAACAGATCAGTACTAATTGTATTAATTTTATTAACACATAAATGTTGTTATAACTTTTGATCTTGGGTTTGGAGATTACATTGACTTTGTTCAATAGCTAAAACAGTTTCCATTGGATATTCAATTTAGAGTTTGTATAGAATGATAGTTTTCATTGGATACTCAATTTAAGGCAGAGATTCTCAAAGTAGCTGCCACGACTCCCCAGGGGGCAGTGTGTGGAGAGGATAGAGATGGAATAATATATTAAATATCAAATTATACATATATAAATATAGTAAAATATAAAATACATATTTATTTATACATAATATATATTGTACTATTTATTATATATATATATTAACGGTTTTATTTACTATATATTATTTACAATTGCGTTAGGCAGCTCTCTGGAAATGGGTGGGGAGCACCGAGAGTATTGTGTGGCTGTGTGGGAGGCGGTGACCCAAAAAGTTTGAGAACCTCTGATTTAGAGCTTGCATACAACAATAGTTTTCCTAGTATGATTTGAGTATATTTAGTGACTTCTTTAACTCTTAACATCCTGTGATATTTTAGCAGAAAATATCTTTAAAAAGATATTTTGTTATTTCAAATGTTTATAGAATCTTTATTAGTGCACAGATTGTTGTGAAAATTTGCATTAAACTAAACAAACTAATCTAAAGTTATATATCAAAATGTTGGTGAATAATCTTTATATTATTATTAGAAAGATAACCAGAATAGTTTTAAACATGGTTAATAAATCTATAAAGTTATGGTTTCTTTTTACCTACCTTTACTAACTAGGCAGTTGTTTGTCAGTCCATTAATTTGTTGTAGATTCTTTCTTTCTAAACTACCAACTTCATTTATTTTGGTGTCATCATTGTTTTGTCTGAATGTAGGTCACTTTGCTCCCCATACCATGTTGAAACTAATTATCAAGTGGGTTGGGGCTTGAGTAAATATCCCTCCCAATTCGGGAGCCAGCTGGATTGTTCAGAGTTGATAGGAAGATGATAGATGATAGATGGTCTTACTCTTTGTTACTGGGTAAGAGGTAGATGTCTTAATTAGTATGCCATAGTTAATGACATGTTTGCTCCTTCCTACATCTTTGATGCAGATGCAACAGCAAAGGAGTTATTGGACAAACTATTTTTTCCAGGTGTAGCATTCAAGACGCTTAAGGGAGCGAGACCTTTGACAAAGTTCTTGTCATTGTTGGCGGCTTACTTTACCAATGTACCAAATGATGCCCAGTAGGGTGCATATTTAGTCCAGTGTTTTAGCCACACTATCACCCCTGGAAATGTTGTGAGTCTGTTGGCATGCTCCAGGCATTATTAGAGGGAGCTCCAACACCCTCTTGTTGTGGTGTGTCATTGAGTGGGAATGTCTTGTCTTCTTTTTTTCCTTTTCCTTTTTTTTTTTTCTAAAGTTTTTATCACTTTCATTAGTTTCTTGCAAGCCTGTGATATCCTCTTTTTCCAGCTAGGTTTAATTAGGCAGTCATTGAATTTTCATAATTCAAAAAAATCTTTTAATGTATTTCCTTTACATGCTATATAATAATTTTAATTCGAAACAAAGGAAGTATGTTTTGGAACACGGTGAGTGAAGTTTAGAATAGAAATAGAAGCTTCACTGTAACATTGACTATATAATATAGTCTAATCATTCTTCATATTTGTTTTTTGTTTGTTTTTTTTTTTGTTCCTCAAATAAATACTGCTGTGTAACCCTTTAGTTACCAACACACCAAAAACCAGCTCTGGTTCTATGAAATAAAACCACCCATTTAAAAAGTTTCCAATTTAAATTAAAATCTTCCAAAATAATTTTATATGAGAACCCTACATTAAGTTACTATCTTAGAAATGAAATAATTAATAATTTTAGTAAAAGTCTTAATAGATTAATTATAATAGTGTATTTCATTAGAATGCAGTCATGAAAGCGTTAAAGCACATAAAATTACGATTTTATTTAGTTTCTTCTCTATGGGAAATTTTGTGCATTTCCTCAGAACATAAATTACTCTAGCAATATTTAACCATTTACCATTTACATTATTTTCTATTTACTATTGTATTTTCGCAGTAAAGGCTTTATCTTACATAATTATCTCGCATATCAAATCTACAAGATTTTGATGTTATTTATTTTGAGAACAATACCTTAATGTCGGTTTGAGTGGCCAGTTACAGCTGGTTTGAACAGAGAGGTGAGAGAGTTCTGGCCAGATATGGCTGGTTTAAATGTTAAAGAGTTAGCAGTATCAAAATATAAGTGTTAATCATCTCCAAAAGAAACTTTACTCTTAAAATCTTGCCACCACAAGGAAATTTCGAAGAAATTCATTCTACAGCAATATCAATGAGAATGGGTTTACTCTTCAGAGTTTTAGAATAGTTTGGCTATAAAAAGAGTGCCTTGTATAGCTATACATTTCAGTGTAGGACTTACTATAGCACATTAAAATTCATAATCATTTTTCACAGCAACTATATGCAGCAGACCTTTAAGTCACCATCATCTTGTAGTAACTTCTTTTTATGACCACAATCAACCTTACTCATTTGATAACAGTTAATTCTATTCACCTCTCTCTCTCTCTCTCTCTCTCTCTCTCCCCCACCTCCCCCATCAACAATAAATCAATAACTTACATTGAAATATAAGTAAAATAGTACAGAGACTAATCTATATTGAAATTAATCCTATATCTTAGTTTACCAAGATATGATACTTGTGGCTTCCTATGAGAATCACATTTAAAAGATTGTCTGGAACACTTTACAGGTTTTGCATTAAGCAAATCACCTGGGATTTTCCAGGAAAACTTATATATTTTGTACTAAGAACTTCAGAGATAAGCCATGTGTAATCCTTTCACATTTACATTACTCTACATATACTGTTGTATTTTCATGGTAAGGTAAACACTTTCTCATATTATATCGAATCTATGAGATTTTGATATTATTTATTGAGAAGAATACCTTAACATCAGTATGAGCAGCCAGTTTGAACAGAAAGTGGTGAGAGAATTCTGGCCAAATATGGCCGGTTTAAATGCTAAAGGGTTAAATGAGGAGACAGTATGAATAAATATGGGAGTGGGTAAGGGAAACAGTGGTAGGAGAGGAGGAGGTTGGACAATAGTGGGGTGTCATAGTAGGGGAAGAGGCAGTGGATTGGCAGAGATGTTAGAACATCAGATAGAATGCTTTGCAGTATTCATCTCTGCTCTCTGAGTTCAAATCCCACCAAGGTCAACTGTGCCTATCATTCATTTAAGGTTAATTAAAAACAAGTACCAGTCTAGTACTGAGGTCGATTCTTCTTCTGTATCTCTTTCTCACTTACATTCTCTCACTTCTCTGGAATAAATCTGCTGTATTCAGACCTGGAGAGGAGATGGGCTCTGCCAGGTTTAAAGAAAAAAAATGCCCTAGAAACACCATATGGTGAGACGTGTTTATGATGATAATAGGTGTAACATAGCATAGTATATAATGTATATAGTATATATTATCAAGTATCATTCTACAACCAATTGGACTGAAGCATTGTATATTATTTTATCAATAATATCATGTCACATTGGTAGGTAGTATTTTGATGGCATTTCTGGGCAGCTACTCATAATGTGTAACATCTTCCACAGAAATGTGGCATCTTTTGGCTCTAAGGGTTTCAATATCTCTAATGTTCATTTGATATTTTATTCCTTTTTCCTCCTGCTTTTGGATTGTAAAAGTATATTCTTCAAAATGTAATGTAATGATCATAAGTCCATGAGAAGCTACACTTCATGTCAATTTTAGTATCATCTTCAAGTTTATGAGAATCCTCATCATCATTGTTCAATGTCTATTTTTTCCATACTTGGGTTAAACAGGTTGTCACATTGAGACAAGTCACAGGTCTTGTGACCACATTTTGTTCATATAGATCTGTATTGTGGCTGGGTTTCTACGGCTGGATGCCCTTTCTAACACTGACTACATTTACAGTGTGAACTGAGTGCTTTTAAATTGTGGCTCTGAAACATATCGATGCATAATGCTTTTTGTTTTTTGGTCAGCAGAATGTTTCTTCCAGATTTTTCTCAAGGCATGCTAGTCCAGAAACTCTATAGTTTCCTGGAAGGTCATCAGAAAATAAATACCTCTTGACCTGCAGGGTGTTGTTCTCTTCTCTTTTCAGTACTTGATTGATATCGTTAAAGCATTGAACAAATGATTGTGGTATTTGTTCCAGTTCTTTACGTTCCTAGTTCAAATCCCACTGAAGTCAACTTTACCTTTCATCCATCCGATGTCAATAAAATAAAGTACCATTTATGTACTGGAGTCAATTTAAATTGATCTCTCTCTCTCTCTCTCTCTCTCTCTCTCTCTCTCTCTCTTTACCAACCCAGCCAAAACTGGCTCTGGTTCTATGAAATAAAACCACCCATTTTAAAGGTTTTCAATTTAAATTAAAATCTCCCAACAATTTTATATAAGAACCCTACATTAATTTACTATCTTAGTAATGAAATAATTTTAGTAAATCCCTAGAAATTCTTCATTAATTAATTAAAAACAGTGTATTTCATAAGAAAGGGTTAATGGCAGCAAATTGGTAGTCGCTAGAACATTGGATAGAAAGCTTTATAGTATTTGTTCTGACTCTCTGTGTTCTGAGTTCAAATTCTGCAGAGGTCAACTTTGCCTTTCATTTCATCCTTTTGAGTCGAAATGAAGTAGTAATCCGGTAGTGCGATTGATTCTTCCCCTGTCTTCCTCTTTCTCTGAACGATATCAGCTGTGTTCAGAGCTGAGTGTATACGATTAGAAATGCAGTAATAAAAGGGTTAAATATATGTTGTCTAAGTAATACCAGAGGACGTTTAAAAGTTGTCTACCAGATCTTAGCCTCTTTTTCTCACTTCTCTTCTGATACAGAGTTTAATATATATCCCAGTTTCTGTGTAAGTTTTCCGTTAATCTTGTGAGTTTTAATATCTATGGAGTAGATTTCCGCTGTATACCAATCAAGTATCCAAAATGCACTGTGAATCTATTATGGGATAGTGTCTTGTAAGATCATAGCTCCAACTGTCATGTATTTCTCTCTCTCTATTTCTCTCTCTCTCTCTTTCTCTCCCTCTCTCTCTTTATCCCTCTCTTTCTCTTTTTCTCCCTCTTTCTCTCCTTTCTCTCTCTTTGATATATATATATATATATATATATATATATGTATCTCATCACTGTTTAACGTCTATTTTTCCATGTTAGATGGGTTGGGTTCGGTGACCATGTCTGGCTTGGTTTCTATGGCTGGATTGGATGCCCTTCCTAATGCCAACATTTCATGGCCTAATGGTTACGATGCTTGATGTAACATCGTAATGTCATCGGTTCAATTCCTAGGTAGGCTGTGTTGTGTTGTGTTCTTGAACAAAACACTTTTTCACATTGCTCCAGTACACTCAGCTGAGATGAGTGAGTACTAGCAGTAGGTAGGGAATTAAACCTGCGATAGACTGGCGTCCTATCCAGGGAGAGTCCTGTACTCTGTTGCTTAATGCCAAGGAAACTGGAGATAGGCACTGGTCTGATGAATCTTTGGCTTAGAAATGACTTAAGGTTCTAAAAATCAGATGCAAATGTTAATGTATTTTTGTATGTTGTGAAATATTGATGATTAGTTGCATATGTGAAGCTGTATTCTGTTTGTGTTGACACTTTTAAAGTGTATGTTCGGTGGGTACTTTGCTTTTAGAAAGAAAAGCAATTTAGGTCATATGTATTGCATTGGACTGGTTGGTTGAGATATCTGTGAGAAAAAGACTGGTTTAAAAATGGAGTTATTGTAGATGGCTATTAAAAGTACTTTGTGTGTGAGTGAGAGAGAGATTAAATACAGTAAGTTATGTACTGGAGTATATTGGAGCTTAGTGCTGGACAGTGTTATATCTTTTATTAAATGTTTCCTTTTTAGTTAGGAATCGGAATCAATGCATTTTCCATGGTTAAAATAGCAGATTAGTCCCAACCTATGATCAGAGATGTTATGACCATGACCAACTCATTGTGTGTGTTTAAGACATTGTAGAGTATGTCATTTCTTAAGAGTATGGTTTTGAGGAATATTTGGCTACTATTTCAAACAGTTTAGTAGATGCTTTTTAATAGTGTGTGTGGATAATAGTTGTGTATAATGTTTAAGGATTAATTAACTTCAACATCTAATTGATTTGAGATGAACCCGTTGGAGACTCTACGGGATCCAAAGTTCCATATGCTACTAACAGAGAAACAATTACTTTTTATATATAAAAATAAAACATACCCAGTACACCCTATGAAATGGTTGGTGATAGGAAGGGCATCCAGTTGTAGAAAACTTGCCAAACAAAAGGGTGGTATGACTCATCAGTCATGTCAAAGACATTTCAACCTCCCTGGTGCCAGTGTTACAATAAAATGTACCCAGTAAATTAAGATGTCAATAGCTCCGTTTAAGTACTGATTTGGTCAGTGATAACCTGGTTCAAACTTTGCTAGAGGAGAAAACCTGTTAAATGGCGATGATAATGAATGAGGGAAGCTGAAATACATTTAATAAACAATGCTGGAAACAAAAAGGCGGGTTGACAGATGAACTCCTCAGTCACCTGCCATCCACCCCATCTATGGCTTAACTAGCTCAACCAACCTGCAATTGGCCATGCATTCTGAGTACAGCTACACTCCTGACATGACCAAAACCAAATAGAAAGCGGTGAAGGTCAACCAAAGAGGGGTTTCTCCAACAGGGATGAGAAGGCCCTAGATTGGATTTGAAGGCAGAAACTGGTGTTTACATATCCTCCTTCCATCTTTTGTATGTAGGGACTTTATTTTATTTTATAAACATGAGGTTACTTAAAGGTTAATAATCTGTATGGTTGGCATATTGATACATCCCAGATATTTTAAGAATTATTACTTTTAAAATATTCAACCCTTTTTTTTTTTTTGTCCCCAGTATCTTGTCGGAAAAATGTTGTTTGTTAGTATGTATTTTACTTGTAAGTTTGCCAATATTGTTATATCATAATGGATTGTTTTCAAATTCAGTGCTTACGTGGTTGGTAAATTTTATTGGAATACATTACATTGAGGCAGGTTCTTTTTTCAGCTGAAACTAAAGTTAACACAGAAAGAAACGGAGTTTGAAAATGAATCTTTGCATAACAAAATACTTAGTGAGAAACTGGTAAGTTATATTGGCCAATCTTAATGTAGTAAACATTTTGTCCATGTTACCTGCCCTTATTAATTAGCCATTAGATTTTTACCTGAAATCGAAATAGCCCTCCTTCTAATTGGAAGGTATGTATGTATATATATATATATATATATATGTGTGTGTATGTATGTGTATATATATATAATGTAAAACTCTGTAGAATATGTTGTATTAGAGAATATCTATTCCCCTAGATATAGTTCACTCCATGTTAAGCACTTTGAGGTAGATATTTTTGAAAATATTGTTTCATCTGGTAGGAGTTGAAAAGGGTTTGCAGTTTATCTGTCCATTCAGGGCAGTTTTATATGAACCCTATATGACTAATAACCATATACTACTATTTATACACTTCCTGGTAGTGAAACTCTTGTGTTTATTATACATAAACATATTGTATATGCTTTCATATACACCTATAAGATGAACCACACTGTTAGAGCCACCTCTAATTTACTTCCTTTCACCAGTCAGCTTCACTATATATGCAAATGAGTATCTCCAACTGATATTTCATATGCTAAAACCATATAGGTTTTTGACTTTGTCTTAGTAGCATATTCTATCTGAGTAAACATCACTGATGACAGATAAATATCCAGAAATAGCTATCTGGTATTCTCACTGTTTCTGAGATAGCTGTGATATGATCACAGCTTATAAAAATACTCACATATGTTTATTATACATAACCGTATCATATCTATGTTCATATATACTTCTATGATGAGCTACACTATGTTAGTGCCACTTCTAATTAACTTAAAGATATATGCAGTTTTCAATCAGAAAGTTCTGTAACAGAAAGCTTGTAAAGTCACATGTACTGCTTTTATATCATCTATCAGATGTTGCCTCTGTATGTGTGTGTATATATATATATATATATATATATATAATGTGTATATATTTATATATATGTGTATATATAAATATGTGTGTGTGTGTATATATAAATGTGTGTATATATATGTGTATATATAAATATGTGTGTGTATATATGTGTGTGTGTGTGTGTGTGTATATATATATATATATGTGTGTATATATATATATATGTGTATATATATATATATATATATGCGGTGAATTGGCAGTCATTAGAATGTCAAACAGAATGTTTTGCGGTATTCATTTCTAATTCCACTGAGGTCAACTTTGCCTTTCATTCATTAGAGGCCAATAAAGTACCAGTCTTGTACTTGGGTTGATTCTTCCTCTATCGCTTTCTCACTTCCCTTCTCTCGCATTCTCTGGAAGAAATCTACTATATTTAGACCTGGAAAGGGGATAGGCTCTGTCAAGTTAAAAAAAATGAGATACACTGTCAATACAGCGCCCCTACCACTCCATCAGGAATTACAAGGCTATGCATACATATATATATAATTTTTACATACATTTTTCAATGCATGCATATATTGGATGTCTCCCCTCCAGCACATTATCTTGGCACAGTTTTCCTTTGTGAGGTTCAGCATCCTAAGATCAGCTTTCAACACTTCTTCCCATGTCTTCCACTTCCCATGTCTTCCTCAGTCTTCCTCTTCCACAGCTGCTCTCTAAATGTATCTCCTGGCACATCTTTATCCAACTCTCGTCATCAATATGCATTACAAGTCTGTACCAATGCAGTCTGTTTTATATCCATTGTTTTCTCCCAACTTTCAACTCGTCTGTCCTTCATCATTCCTGCATGTTAATATTGTACATCCAGCAGAGCAGACTCAATTCATGTGAGTAAATGTTTTTACCATGTTTTAAGATAATTGTGGTGTCACAGATATCATTGTATCCACTTTTCCATGCTTGCGTGGGTTGTAAGGGTCTTTTCCAACACAACATTCCTCAACTTGTTGCATTCCTTCATCATCCCTTTTGTCAGGTTAAGCATTGTTTTGTCTTCCTCTACTGCAGCTTCTTTCTCAGAAACTCACACTTCAACTTTATTTTGTGTTTTGTTGTGTAGTGTTGCGTGTTTCAATTGCTCCATGGTTAGTTGTGTAGTGCTGTATTTCACTTGCTCCATGGTTAGTTGTGTAGTGTTGTGTGTTTCACTTGCTCCATGGTTAGTTGTGTAGTGTTGAGTATTTCAATTGCTCCATGGTTAGTTGTGTAGTGTTGAGTGTTTCAATTGCTCCATGGTTAGTTGTGTAGTGCTGTGTTTCACTTGCTCCATGGTTTGTGTAGTGTTGTTTCAATTGCTCCATGGTTTGTGTGTTACAATTGCTCCATGATGTAAATTCTTAGAGAGCCCTTTAAGAGAATGTTATTTAACTTCATGAAACCAGTTGCAACATTTGCCATACAACTTTCATATTTACTGTCAAATTTGTAATTCGCATTGAACATTTCTAGCTTGTTGTTAATAAGGAGTCTTTTGATTTTATTGTTGTGGTAGTGTATTGTTAATGTGGGGATTTGTGTGATTTGTTTTCTGTTAAATTCTAAGTTTGTCTTACCTGTAGATTGTGTGAATTTGATTCTTTGGGTATATTTTATGTTCTTTGTATATATTTAGTGGCTCTACTGAAATATTTGTTACGCTATATATATATATATATATATATATATATATATATATACACACAACTTGGTCTAGTTATGTTGTCTGTGGTATTACACTGTATCTATATGACTTGGTCTAGCTATGTTGTCCATGGTATTGGTTACAATGTCTATATTTATGACTTAGTCTATTAAATCTGTTGAAATATCTATTATTGTTTGTTACTTTTAATCTCTCTTATTTTTATGGAAGAGAATCTAAAAACTATTCTAAGTACTTTACTACTGACAACATTTTAGTATTTAACTGAAAATTCTCTCTCTATAACACGCACACACACGCATGGGAGTGCTGAAAAGTTCCTAGCTTTAAGGGTATCACAAAAAAATAGAGCTGTTACCTTTACAGGGGAGGTAGGACGATGACTACTGCAATAAGTGAGAATCTGAGAGGGGAATATATTGATTTGAATCATAATTAACTGATCCTCCTGTATTTTCTTTTACCTAAACCAAGGAACCTTTTCAGTGCCCCCTCATATATAGCTAGGTAGATATATACTTATTTGTGATTTTGGTGTATCTGTTCTTTCCAAACTTCATGTTTATATCTAGAAATAGGGGTTGTATTTCTATCCCGGGGGCTAAACATTAGTGTGAGGTGTTGTTGTCTAAGTCATCTTTTAATTTTATATACATGAATATTATATTCCCTTCCAACCACCCTCATCTGCATTAAATCTGTATGTGAATGTAAGCATGTGTATATACAGCTATGTATGCATAGGTGTGTGTTTGTCTGTATATATATATATATATATATATATATCTGTCTCTATCTCTCTCTCCACACACACACACACACACACACACATACATACAACATGAAGGATAGAGTTCATAGTTTCTTTAATTACACAAAAACCATGCCCAACTATCAATTAGGAAACACCCTATAACATGCAGGATTACAGTGTACCTATTCTAAAAACCTGAATATTCAAATGTATAATGGTTTACGTGCGTGTATGTGTGTGCACGCACACATGCACATTTATGTATCTATATGAATGTGTGTATATACACATTATGTAAGATAGCGAAGTTTCAGTTTACAATATTTTCATTCATCATCAGATGTGACATGTTTCGCAGATAATTAACTGTAAGTGTTAATTGATTTGACTCTGGTATCGATCTGCTCTTACTTGCTATCTCTCCCTTCCTCTTCTACTCTATGAACCTCTATACAAAGTTCTCTTATTCAAAATATTCCCAGTAACCAGAAGCAAACAAAAATTCTAAAAAATTTGTTGAAACTATATAAAGCAGATGAAATAGTAGGAACTCATTATGTAATGGAGTTGTAAAACAAAAACTATATTCTAAACAACACTCAAAACATTTTAAATATCAAAATATTAAAATTTCGTAGATATATTCTCCACTAATGAGAATTTCAAAACCACATAACGTGTTGATTAGCTGCCTTGGTTTATAAACAAGATTTGGATTTTTGTCCATTTCTCAGACATAAGATAGGGAGTTGGCTTATATTCAAGTATATATATCATAGTTTGTTGCTATTAAAACATTCACTTTCATCAGTTAGTTAAATCTGACATACCTACATAGTCTGTTAAACTAGACTTCTCTGCTCCAGTTTTAATTTTAACTCAATTCAACTTGGCCTGATTTCTACACTCTGTTTCATTCATTACATAGTATATCATTACATAGTATATAATGAAAAAAATAAACTAAAAAATGTTCAGCATTTTTTGTTTTTCATATTGTTCAATATTTGGTTCTCAAAGAGCAGCAATGGTCTCCAGTGATTAGTTTCAATGATATTAGTCTAACCAATTATTTTAATAAGTAATACAAATTTAAATAAGTTTAAATATTTGGAAGCCCAATAATGCGTGCGAGGTTAAAAGTGCCAAGGTAATAGGAGTTATAGAGAATAAAAGGACTTACAAGAGAGTGAGAATGGTAGAATTTTACCTTAGCAATTTTATTGATCACAATTATTTTTGCATTTACCATCAAAAGATAATCCATGTGTAGGTATTTAAAGAGCAATCTGAGAAGAGATTTTGTTGTTGGCTGGCAGATTTAATTTAATAAGTAATATTTTATTTGCTTTGTTTCTTAACCAAACTGTGTTTGTGGATTATATATTCAAGGCCCTTTCAAAATCTAATACATGTCAATCTGAAACTGAATTAATTGCCCCCTCTCATTGAGTTTTCATCAGGCTAACCCAAATACATCGACTTATAATGCTATCATTCTAATATGATTGTGAAGGCACATGGCTTAGTGGTTAGAGCATTGGGCTTGCAATCGAAAGGTTCAATTCTCGAACTGGGTGATGTGTTGTTTCCTTGAGCAAGACACTTTATTTCACGTTGCTCCAGTTTACTCAGCTGTAGAAATTTAATGATAGGGACCCCCAATGAGATATACCTTGGAGGAGGCCAGCTAAGCCTGCATAGAGACATGGGTAAAGTTAATGTGCAGGAACATATGTAAGATGTGTGGTTCCTGGCCTGTCTGAGAGGTCAGTAGCTCCATTGAATTACTGACTTGGTCTGTAATGATCTGTTCCAGCAAAACTGATGTTAAATCATATATACATATATATAGCGAAACTTACAGTCAGTAGGCACCTCTAACAAAATACACCCCTGTCCCACTACCCCCACCACATCCACACCACCCCCTTAAATGTGAAGCTATGTTGGTACCACAACATCCAGTCCGAAACAAATGAGGTTGTGTAGGTGTCACGACAAAAAAAACACAGTCCACGCTGTAATGTGGCCGTGTAGGTAACACGGTAAAAACCTCCCAGTCCACACTGTAAACGTGGTTGGTGTTAGGAAGGGCATACGAGTAGGACAACAAATCTTGCCTCAAGTGGGAAAACTCCCGTCCAAACCCATGCAAGCGTGGAAGATGGATGTTAAACGATGATGATGATAGTGACAAAAAAAATCTTGCAAAACAAATATAAAAGTGAAGCTTTTGCATGTGTGTATGAATGCATGCACACGTATACACTGAGTCACTGAAGTAGAAATATATCCATTAAATTATAATCTTTACATTCAATAATGAAAGTATTTAAAGAATGGAAGTTCTGTGTGTGTGTGTGTGAATCATCATTGTGGCAGTTATATTTGTTGTACTGTGTGTATATGTATATATATACATATATATAAAGGAAAAAAGATGAAATCGAAAATGCAACTAGTCTTTTTTTTTTTTTTTTTTTTATATATATTTATTTGGTTCCTTTATCGGTTTCGCAGTTCTTCTGCTTTTCAAAAGTAGAATTGAGATGGAGGGTTTGTGGTTTTTCTCGCATCTGGTTAGTCTTTGAATGTTACTTCTGTTTTATATGGAAAAAAGTTGCTCGAAATGCTAGGTTTTTAGAGAAGTAATTTGGTTGGTTGGTTGGTGAATAAGTATAATAAATTTCGCACCAGTTTACGTTACAAAGATCTTATTATATTTGCCTTCAAACAAAGGGGGGGCTCAGGTTGTTTTTTCATATGAGTGAAGTTTGGTTGGTTGATGCAGTCACGTGAATAAGCACATCAGCTTTCGCACCAGTTTATGGCTACAAAATGGCTGAATTCTGACCCCAGCGAATCAGCCATATTCACTGAACTAGAACAATTCTCCCCATCCTGTTTTTCTTGACCATTATCTTTTGTTTGGCACAAAATTCTCTAAATGGCTACAAAAAAATTCCCAAATATGGGTGCGAAATTTAATGTACTTGTTCATATGAAGGTCATAATTTCATTTATAACCAATCAAATTACATTTATAAAGCCTTCATGAGCCACCTTTTTTTTTTTTTTTAAGTAAAAAGAAACTCAAACACAAACTGGTGCGAAAGCTGATGTACTTATTCACGTGACTGTATCAACCAACCAAACTTCACTCATATATGAAAAAACAATCTGACACCCCCAACCCCCCACCCTCTCCCCCTCCAGTTGCATTTTCGATTTCATCTTTTTTCCTTATACTTTCACTCGTGGAGGACACCTCGTTTTTTTTTTTCATTTTGTAAAAAAAAACCTCACTTTCTAATATATATAGTTTTATGAATCGGGTACATGGACCCTGACACAAGCACTTGAGAGGTGCATACACTAAAATGCTTAGAATTGTACAAAACATAAACAACTGGCAACATGGGTTAGACAACTAGTCTAACCTATACTAACATGCACACACACACACACACACACACACACACACACACACACACACACACACACACACACACACACACACACACACACACACACACACATATGGTTGGCATTAGGAAAGGCATAGAAACCAATCCAGAATCAGTTCTGTATGAGCAAGACATGGTCACCTGATATGATTTGTCTCACAACGGGACAACTCGTCTAACCCATGCTAGCTAGCATGGAAGAATGGATGTCAAAATGTTAATACGAATAAATAACTGGATTCTCATTCATTTATTCATCAACTCAAACTAAGAAAAAAGTCAGCATATATGTTTATAATTTGGAGTATTATTGTCTTTTATTATATTACAGGGTCGGTGGATTGGCAGTATCGGTAGAGGGTCGGACGCCATGCTTTCCAGCATAGTTACGTCCCTTTACGATCTGAGTTCAAATCCCGCCGAGGTTGACTTTGCATTTCATCCTTACAGGGTCGATAAAATAAAGTACCAGTAATGTACTGGGTAATTGCTGGCCTTGTGCCTAAAGTAGAAACAATTATATTATAAACATATATGTTATGTCTTTTATTCTTATCTAATCTTTGTTTTATCATTAATGTAAATTTCCTAAAATCCAACCATTGCTGAAAACATAATGGATGTTGTCTTTTTGAAAACACATTCTGTTAACACCAGACCGTAATTTGGTGTGTAGTTTAATAAAGCTCTATTTATTACATTTCTACAGGCACAATTAGGTATTATGGTGAGTAGGGTAAAGGAATATTACATCATTTTGCTTTAAAACTGCTCCCCATTCCATGCTTTGTTCTGGAAAAGGTTTTTGATATCCATTTTTTTTTTTTTTTTTTTTTTTTCCTGTGGCTTTAAATAATCTCATTATTTTATTTAGCTTTAAAGTATTTCATTTATGTTTTACTAGTATAAGAAATTTTCTCTCTCTCTCCCTCTCTTTCCCCTCTCTCTCTCTCCCTCTCTCTCTCTCTGGGTAATTTATTTCAGATAGTTCTAGCCCTGTACAAGTCATTTCTGTTTCATTCATTTGGATTCATTAAGAAACTGGACATTTCTGATGATTTCAAATTAATGGATGGAACAGTTCTAGTCCTGTACAAGTCATTTCTATCTGAAATAAATTGTACCTTCTCTCAATGTATTGAATACCTTATTTTACTGTGGTCTCTTTCTATTCCTTTATGGAAAACTATTCTTTATTGTGTATGTATGTATGTATATATATGTGTGTGTCTATCAGTGCCTCCATGTGACGAGGTTGTGGATCTTCACTTGGAAAACTCTTTTTCAACATGTAGGCCTAGTCAATTTTTTTCCACTGTGTGTAAAACAATTTTAACATGAATATATCAGTATTTTTGATAATGTCTTTAAGGAAATTTATTAAGATGGCCATATAAAGAATGGCAGTTCTTTAGAAAAGTGGTGATAATGGAAGACAGGTCAAATGGCTATAGAATATGCAGTATTTTAACTTGTAATATTGTAGCTGGCAGGCATATTTTGGTGATTGTTTCTCTTTATACTCAGCATTCAACAATCTCTACATCATCACTTTTGTTTTATTATGATGCTATTAAATGTTTTTAATTTTAAACGATTTTCATACCTTATAAAATTTAGTTCTTTTTATTTTCTGACTTTTTATTGTCTTATAAATTGACACCACCAGTGGTTTTAGTAAGAATGGTATATTGTGTCTTGTAAATTAACAGCATCAGTGGTCTTAGTATGAATGGTCTGTTGTGTCTTGTGAATTAATAGCACTACCCTTGGTCTTAATAAGAATGGGCTTGAAGAGAGAATACCTTTTTGCTTGTTCATAAGTAATGGGGCGAAATGTTGTGATCCTGTTACGTGTGTGTGTGTGTGTGTTCAATTATAAACTATTTCTGTAATCACTTGCAATGGGGGCAAAGAATTTCTTTGGTTAAGAATTTATTAGATCTGTATTTGATAAATTAAAATGTATTTAGACTGAGTTAAGTATAGGCTTAATAATGAATTTTGATACCCGAGTTTTTGTGTTTAATAAACTTTTTTTAGCCTCTTTTCTGAAAATAGTTCCCTGTGGTCAAGCATAGCACTTTTCAGCCATTGATACTCTTATGCTTTGACCAGGGGTATAATTTTACAGCAATGGTAAAAATGTATTTACTCTTTAACATTTAAACCAGCCACATCTGGCCAGAATTCTCTCACCTCTTTCTGTTCAAACCAGCTGCAACTTGCTACTCATACTGGTGTTACGGTATTGTTTTCAAAATAAATAATATAAAAATCTCGGATTCAATATTATGTGAGGTAAGATAAAGCCCTTACAGCAAAAATACAATAGTATATATAGAGTAAATGTTAATGAGTTAATTGAGGAAAGTATATTACCTCATTGGTTGCAAGTATGAATGTGTATGTACACATATACATAGAGCTTTATCTACAGTACATCCTAGAGGGCTCAACACCTCAATGTTATCACCCAAAATTTCCAACATTGAATTGCACTAACTATTCATTCTGAACAAGAATCTAGTAATGAAACATGTGACCCATAGATGAGGTTGAGTTTAGACGATAGAAAGATTTTTGGAAACTTTTGAATGTATCAAAGAAATATAAAGGAAGTTATTGTTCCTTGAGCAAGAGACTTTATTTCACATTGCTCCAGTTTACTCAGCTGTAGAAATGAGATGATAGGGACTGGAGTCTCTATCATTCCACTGCAAAGTGGTCGTGGAGGTGCCACGGCAAAAAAGCACCCAGCACTCACTGTAAATGAGGTTGGTGTTAGGAAGGGCATCCAGCTGTAGAAATCAAGCCGGAATCGGTTCCCGTCCCACCCTTGCAAGCAGGGAAAAGCGGATGTAAAATGAAATGATGATGATTGTTGCACCAATAAAATACTTTTTAACATTTCATTCTTTAAAATTGGGACTTCCATAATTTTACTGCTGTTTTCTTGAAGCTAGCAAAGACATGTGAAATATTCAAATAGAAATTAAAACTTTTTCATTTGTGGTAATTTGATGTTTGTTATTTAGATTCTGAAGTAGTTAATGTAAGTAGTCATAAAATATGCAAGTGTAACTGTGTAGCTAAGTACTCTTTTCAACCTCATGGTTTCAGGTTTGATCTCACTTTGCAGCTTGTGAGGCAAATGTTTTCTATTGTAGCTTCAGATTGGCCAAAACTGAGTGGAATTTAGTCAGTAGAAACTGTATAGAAGCCAATTGTATGTTTGACTACGATTTTACACTGGTAAACAAAGTGTAGCTTTATAATTTGGTAAACTACCATAGTTCCCATTGTTGAAGGCAGTACATTTTTCCTAAAATAAGTCTCAAAAATCTACCGTGTGTCCTGGAGGCTGAACGTTGTTTTTTTTTTGTTGTTTTTTTTATAGTGGTGGATTCGCAGTATCGGTAGAGTCTGACTCCATGCTTTGCAGCATAGAGTTACGGCCCTTTATGGTCGGAGTTCAAATCTCACCGAGGTTAACTTTGCCTTTCATCCTTACGGGGTCGATAGAATAAAGTACCAGTAATACATTGGGATAATTGCTGGCCTCATACCAAAAGTAGAAACAATTATTTTTGTTTGTCAAAATTAGGGTGCATCTTTGGTGCCAGGAAATAAAAACTTGAGTTGATATGATCAACTAACACAAGCTATTACTCCAGAATGGCCATCATCAAATGACAAGCCAGTAAAAGAATCAGAATATTCAGCAATTTTTAAGAAACAATAAATTAAAATGTAATGGATTACTTAGATTCTATATAACATGGGTGTATATTTTAAATGTTTTTTGTTTAACCATGGTTGTTCAGATTTATATTGAAAGGTTATTTTGTATGTTTTCTTTTAGGCATGGCAGCCATAGTGGAGTTAGGACTGTATTATTTAATGTCTTTCTTTTTTTAAGAAGGTAGGAAATGGTTTAAAAGAAATATTGCTGTTATTTCTAACAGTTTCAGTGACCATGTGTAGAATTTCTTGTTGATTCATACATTCCGAATGTAAAAGTTATGTGGTAATAAAATTAGAAATCTGCAGATGGCTGACTGCTTTATCCATGGCAAATTTCTACAGCTGTATGCCAGCCCCTATTTTTCAGTTATGTCAAAGACACAACTTCCCAAGTATTGGTACCCATGATAAAATACACTCTGTAGAATCCGAGATAAAATATTGGACTCCTGGCTCACCTTGAGGTCAGTGGCTCTGCTTGAGTACTGACCAGTCTGTAATGACATATCCAACCCATGCTGGCAGAGGAAACGAATGTCAAATGATGATGGTGTGTAGGTTTACTGTGCTAATAGAATGTTGTATGTCTATATTAGTATGTTCTATGTCTAATTAGTAAAAAGAAAGAAATAACACCAACTATATTCTACACCTTCACATCTTTGGATATTAAATTTCAAGACCTTTTGTTTCTTCTTGCAGATATCTGGTGTTGCCAGTACTGATGTAGGGACTTCAGTATAAAAGGACCAATAATTAAAGATTCTTTCACCAACAGCAAAGTTATATCCCAGACACCTATAAATGCACACCTTCATGAGAAGAAATGAATTCATTTTATCCTATTTTTTTTTTTTTTTTTTTTTTTTTTTTTTTTTGACATTTCTTTTTGAGTTTGTTATGACCATATTTAGTTTTTCATGTACTATTTTATTGCTAACTTGACCAGTTTACCTAAAACTTACTTTTGACTTTTATTTTTAATACCATACTTTAATAGAGATAACATTTACATCTGCTGATAGATTTTGTTTTTTGTTTACATTTTCTTAGCTAACAACTGTATTTAGGCAATACTGTGCCTTTCATAGAAATTGAACTTTTAAAAATAATTTATTTTCTAATGCTCTTATAAAAGTTCAAATTCTTTAACTAACTATTTAGTACGTGAGGAATTTTGGAAATGTTAGTTTAACAATTTGTTTTTTTTTTTTGTTTGTTTAAGTAGATAAAAGAAAATAAGTACTGTACTGTAGACTACTGTTGTTGTTGACTTCAACTAAAGTCTAAAGCAACATTTATTTTCTTTTAATATAAATTTCTACGGTAATTCCCGTTTATGAATTTTGTTTCAAGCAGTTTTACTTTTAGAAACTCCAACATTCCACTTTAATTTCATTGGTAATTAATTAATTAGTGAAAATATAGACTTGTATGTTGTTTAATCTTCACATAGTCTAGCATTCTGGAAATAATGAAATGTGGTAAGGAGTTAGAATTACATTGATTACTTTAATATATTTTTTGTGATAAAAACATTATTTTCTCTAAACATTTCCTTATATAACTTAATGCAGTTAGTTAAAATTGAAATATATATATTTTTTTTATTATTTTTTTTTTTTTTTATTCAATATATTTCATTAACACTTTATAGGTTTTGGTACAAAATTTGAATCCAGCTTAAAAAAAAAATTTTGTAATAAAAAGATTTTTTGTAAAAAAAAAAAAAAATAAAAAAAATAAAAAAAAAATGATTGATTTTTTTTTGAAAAAGATAAGATGCATTTAAAATTGATGAATACATCTTTAAAATATTTAGTTATTCAAAATATTTTTACAATATAAAACTACATTGTAATTTGTAAATGACCAAAATTACAACATTGTTGAACTTGAAAAGTTTATTTTCTTTTTGATTTGAAATAGCATGAAATATAATTCTGACATTAAGTTTACTTTAATGACAATTTTTTTTTTAAATCTCAGCATGTAAAAATGTACAATTCATTTTACTTGATCAAAAAATTAAAACATTAAGATGTGGAAAAAAAAAAAAGGATTACTAATATATTTGCTTTTTCTTCATTTATTTATTGGCAAAAAACAAACTTGATCCAAAATCCAGGGCCTTCTCATTCATTAATACTATATATAGATCTCTCTCCAGTGCAAGGTGCATACAATAGTCCACTACGATGATGAAAAGGTAGGGAGCCATGTATCTCCCTGGAGCATTCCAGCCAGTATCTCAAAGAACTGTCATCCCATCAGGTGTAATGACTTGGGTGTTGGTGTAGAGCAGTGATATCAGGTCCACTATCTTCTTGGGGATTCCATAAGCCTGTAAGATCTTCATCATGCAGTGACGGTCCACAGAATCAAAGGCCTTTCTAAAAGTCAATGAAAACCATGGTAGGCACTTTGCTCTAGCTCCCTCTAATATCCTCCTCAGCATCGGGATGTGACTGGTGGTTGATCTTCCCTCTCTGAAGCCGTTCTGGTTGTCCCCGAGCTTCTTCTCCATTTCTGGCTGGATCCTGTTAAGAATCATCCTGTTGAGGGTCTTTGCCACAAGTGACATCAGTGAGATCCTCCTTGTTGGTGTTAGAAAGATCTCCCTTCTTTGGCACTGGAACAACGTTACTGAACCTCCACTGATTCGGGGCAACTCCTTTCTCCAGTGCCTGGTTACAGAACCCCAGGATGATATCAAAATCACACCTCTTCATCACCTCTGATGCCACTCCATCTTCTCCATGAGCCTTGCCCTCCTTGATCTTCTTCTTGGCTCTCTGAAGCTCCTCTCTCGTGAAGGGCTCTGTCTCAATATCCAGTTCTTCAAACAGCTGCCTGATCTCCCCAGTGTAACACCGGCTCAGAACAGGAGAGTTAAGGCGAAAAAGATATCGGATGCTGAATTTGTCGACGACATAGTTTTGGTGACAAACACAGTGAAGGAAGCAGAGGATTTGATGCAGGAGGTTGAGACTGTGTCCATGAGTGTGGGGCTGAGAATGAATGAGATTAAGTCAAAATATCTGGTAGAGAATGTTGAGAAGCCAGAGGGAATTACTGATGTAGGCGGGAAGCCGCTAGAATTGGTTGAGGACTTCCTGTATTTGGGAGCAAAGATTGGGAATATGGAAGATGATGTGGTCAAGAGGAAGAGTAAAGCCTGGGCAGCGTGCCACAGCTTGAGATCGGTTATGAAGTTAGACCTTCGTAAAGACCTGAAAATCCGCCTCTTCATTGTTGTAGTGGAGTCTGTGCTGCTGTACGGGTCTGAGACTTGGACATTGACTAAGAAACTCACTCAGATGGTGGATAGGTGCTACACAAGAATGCTGAAGATGAGGATGGCTCTGAACATTAATCAGTATACACTGAGGATGAAAAACTCAGAGCTGTATGGGGGCCGCCCAAGAGTCAACTCAAAAGTGACACAGGAGACTGAGGTTAGCTGGACATGCTCACCGAGATCCAGGGTTGACACTGCACTCAGTGCTCCCGTGGGAGCCCTTGCATGGACACATTGGAAGAGGAAGACCAAGGTTAACATATGTTGATGCCCTAAGGACAGACACTGGTCTCTAGGAGACGCAGGACATGGCGGCGATGATGCTGGAGAGAACTCGCCCATGGATCTCAGGGAATTTTACCCGGCCTAGATAGATCTCTCTGTCTCTCTCTAGATATATCGATATACAAATCCAAGGCCTTCTCACTCATAGATAGATAGATAGATATATATATAGTAGTAATATATCTATATAGATATAGATACAAATCCATCTTACTCCTGTTGGAGTAGCCCTTCCCTGGTTGACCTCCACTGCTCATCTCTAGCCATATTGAGCAATGTGGGACCGAGATATTTGGTCAGATCATTGCGCCATTTGGCCTTTGGCTGCCCTATGGTTCTTCTCCACTCCCTTGATGTCCACCTGTTGTCTCTGAAACAAGAGATGTGGTCAGCCCATCTATGTTTACCCTTCTTGATGGTCTCAGTTATGTCCTTCATGCCAGTCTGTTGTCAAATGAAAGTGTCGCTCTTCCCTGAACTTAGTTCCACACCCTTAGATATATTTCCCTTGGAGGTCACATTTGATTGGTATTTGGCAGAAGAATGAATGAACAGGTAGATCATAATGATTGAGGGTGGTGTGGTAACCAATACTTTCTCAGTGTGATCAATGACAGTAATATGAGGTAGTTATTCTAATGGCAGCTGATACATCATCTTTAACGAGTTCTGCATTTACGTATTTATGTAAATACTTTGACTCAAGCAGGTTTATATTTAGACCACAGATATCACAGTAGACTGCATGGCGCAAGCTTCCTTGTGAGGGCAAGTGTCTCGGTTTTCGCAGCACTGATTTTTTTTTTTTTTTTTTTTTATTCCGGCCATGTTGAATCAAATGTTCATGTTAATAATTGTTTCTACTTTTGGAACAAGGCCAGCAGTTACCCCAGTACATTACTGGTACTTTATTTTATCAACCCCCCATAAGGATGAAAGGCCAAGTTAAGCTCGGCAGAATTTGAACTCAGAATGTAAAGGGCCATAACTCTATACTGCAAAGTATGGCGTCCGACCCTCTACCAATTACTGCCAATCCACTGTTCTGTTCATGTAAATAATGAACAGGAGAGGTGACAGTATGCACCTATTGAATAGTTTTGATTTTACACCATTTATCTAATGAGATATTTGGGCATTCGTATAGAGACATCAGGGCAGCAAGAAACTGACCATCAATCCCATACTTCTACACAGCCTTCCACAGCAGGTCCTGAGGAACAAGGCCATACTCAAGGAAGCCTGTGAAGTGCACTCTTCGTGTCAATGGAGTTCCATTGAAGCAGGTGGAGAAGTTCAAGTATCTCGGGACCGTGTTTACGAGTGATGGAAAGCAGGAGGTTGAATTAAGTGCAAGAGCTGGTGCAGTCATGCACCATCTTCAACATTCAGTAATCAGAAGAATGGAGGTAGGCATAGAAGCCAAACTCGCTATCTTCAATTTGGTTTTGTGCTAACCCTTGCCTATGGTCATGAGTCTTGGGTAATGTCTGAAAGAATACAAGCGGCCAAAATGGGATTCCTCTGAAGGGTCTTTGGAGTAACGTTACTCGATAAAGTGTGGAGATCAGAGAGTCACACCAGGTAGAGCTGCCACTACTCCGGTACTATAGGCAATTGGTTAGAATGTCTCAGGAAAGAATTGGACAGTTTTTTACAGGCAAAACCAACTGGTAGGAGAGCCCAAGCAGTATGGTTGGATAACATCCATGAGCTTGGTTGGTCTCGCTTGGGGATCCAACCAGATCAGTTGAAGATGGTTGCTTCTGATAGGACCTGCTGGAAGGAGTGTTAGAGAACTCTTCCTCCCATGACCCTTTCAGGAATAAGTGATATATTCTCTTCTTTGCCCAAAGCTGGACCAGTTTGACTAAAGATAATCACATTGTTTTTAATAAATAGTACCAGAGACAAAAGTCTATCAACATCTGTGGTGGACAGCCCAAAGGTTGTAAACAGATTGAATTAGTAATGCTGGGCCCTGTTGTTAGATGAAGTCAGGGCATTAGCTGCTGGTATAGATCTGTTTTGGATACTTTCAATGAGAACTTATGAAGCCCCCTAAATTGAGGGAACTACTGATGTAGATGCTGTTTTGGATACTTTCAATGGGATCTTATGAGGCCTCCTAAATTCAGTTAAATATGAAATCTGTTCACGGAATCCCTTAGTATTGTTATAGTGAGCTGTTGGTGTCTATGTGGAGTAAAATAGACTGCTGAGTCTCCTTGACACGAGTGATCAAGAGGGTCATTGTTCTAGGTTAATGTAAGATAAACTTACAGCATATTAAACAATCAACCAGATTTTTGATTGGTGGAACAGGTGTTGCATAATTCTTCCAGCAGTTGTAGTGGGCCAGGTAGAGAACTAAAGACAGGTGTTTTCTGGCTTCAGGAATGTAGTGATAAAAAAACCCCATTATTATTATTATTACTTGCAGAAAAAACACCCGAAGGGTGGTTTTTCTGCTAGCATGTGTAGTGTGCATATTGATATTATGTGAAGAAATTGAAGGGGGAGACTGTATTACACACTCTTCTGTAATCAGTAAAGTCATCCTTGATTCATTTAAAAAAGACGATATTATATATAAACTGCATTAGGAGAAAATTAGCGACGGAAATATATGCGATGTTTTTATAAGTGTTATAATATAACGGGTGCTAACCAGAAGTGTTGACATTTGAAAATTTTAAAGAAGTGAATCTTGAAATAAGCAATAAAATTATTTATATTTAATCAAGAGTTACAAAATTTAGTACAATATTCATTCATTATTTATTCAAAGTAATCCAATTTATTTTACAAACGGGATAAAAAAAGTTTATTCTGGACGCAGTCCCGCACTCCTTACTTTATTATAGTTAAGATTATTGTTAGGGCAGTGGATTGGCAGTATCGGTAGAGCTCAGACAATGTTTTGCAGTATAGTTATGACCATTTACATTCTGAATTCAATACTGCCGAGTTTAGCTTTGCCTTTCATACGCACTGGGGCCGATTTAATCGACTTTCCCCTCCCCCAAAATTGTTGGCCTTGTGCCTAAATCAGAAACCATTAACCAAGTTAACTTTGCCTTTCATCCTTCCGGGGTCGATAAAATAAAAACCAGTAATGTACTGGGTAATTGCTGGCCTTGTGCCAAAAGTAGAAACAACAATTATTATTATTATTGTCAGACAACATGCCTTGTGGCATATAGTTTCCACCCTTTGCGTTCTGAGTTCAAATCGTGCCATGGTTAGCTTTAACTTTCATCCTTTCAGGGTCGATTGAATAAAGCACCAGTAACACACTGGGGTCAATTTAATGTGCAAGGACCCCCATGATCATCAAGCAATCTACCTTGTGAACAACATAATCACAGGTAAGACATCTCAGGGCTGTCACACTTAATGTAGATCTGGAGTAGTTGTGGAGAAGACAATTTGTTGTGTTATGTGTACAAGAAGTGGGATGGAAGGGTGCCTCAGCCAAACTCCTAAGTTACAAGCTCTTCTGGGTAAGAAATGAGGATGGGGTAGGTAGTGTGGGTATTTTACTAACTGAGAAGTGGATAGATAAGGTAATAGAAGTAGTTAGAGTAAGTGACAGAATTATCAAGCTTAGAATAGTGACAATTACATCTACCTATGCCCCACAGGTAGGACTGAGTAGAGAACAAAAGGACAGTTACTGATGAAAGAGACTTCAAGAATGCTTTGATAGATGTGCAATGCTAGTCTGTGAAGGACAAAGCATGGATGTACTGAAAGAAAAGTTGGGTATAAGAAGAATCAGATGTAGTGTGCAGGAGAGAAGATTGCGCTGGTATGGACATGTGATGTGCATGGATGATGAGATTGCTGAGAAATCCCTCAGGGAAACTTGAGCAGAGGTTGGACAAACTAATCTCAGATCACTGAAGCTCACAGAGGAGATGAAGGAACACAAGTGTAGAGATGCACTGGAAATAACCCATCCAATTCATGCAATCATAGAACAATGGATGTAAAACGATGATGATATATATATAGAGAGAATTATATAGTCCAGTTCTAGGGTTGATTCTTTGTCTCTTTCTTAAAGAAATCAACTGTACTCAGACTTGGAGACGATGGGCTCCACCAGGTTTATAATGCAAATGAAACACCATATGCTACAGCACTCCTACAACACCAGCAGGAATTAGACTTTCATACACATGTACATATTTAGATAATACACACACACACACACATATATATATATATATATGTGTGTGCTTCCTTAAGATCCCACACCTTGGCGCAAAAACCAGCAGCAATATCCGCAGAGCCATATGAAGGGATAATTGGCCCACTTGGCACCCTCCCTACTGAGATTCCTCTCCAAGAAACATTGCAATGCAGATAACATGTACTCTGAATAACTGTCTGATATGCCAGACAAACTGTTGCTTGCGTACCTACGTCGTCTATAAGATAGAATGTGACAGGTGTAATGAATTTTACATTGTCAACACCATCTGACCTCTACACGTCCGGATCAAAGAACATGTCAACACTAGAGCCTTGTCTTTCCGAAAATACATCATCAAATGTGGAAACAAAAGCAGAAGGTCCACCGTCACAATGTAAGCGACGGAGCACAACATTGGAACTGTAAGGATCAAGGAAGCACTCTGGATAAAACGTCTAGAACCACGAATCAATAATTGATCCGAGAGAAGTGAAACAAGATGGCTGGTTTAAATGGAACAGCACACACACACACACACACAATGACAATTGAGTGAATGTTATTGTGTGTATACTGTATATATACTGCCCACTGGCAGACAACTGCTACCATGTTTGCCACCAACCCACATACCACTAACAGAATGCAAAGATTTGGCAGCACTGGTGTGTATACACAAAGCCACCGCCCCATCAATTAGTGTGAACAGCTACTACGATCTTCAACTTTAGTTGACTGCACCAATACCACGTGCTCGATAGACAGTGTATTTCAATTGTACACACATGGCAGACAAGGAAGGCTATTCATTGTTACCTTCCCTGACGTACTTTTTTCCCCTCGGAAACCCCCCCCCCCCCCTGTAGATGGATGTGAAATCCAAAATATAGGGACCAAAGAAACGTTTCAGGTAACTATCTCTGGTTTTCTTTTTATGCCTTTTATTACGTTTTTTTTTACATTCTCTACATCTCTTTCTACACTTCTTCATACTACTACCTGTTTTTGTTACCCGGAGATTTACCTATCTGCATTGTAGAGGCTCCCAAAACGACTATTTTTATATATATTTATGTTTGTGGGTCAACCATGATAAAATAGCAAAAGCACTCTATGTTATGTAACTCTTACTTGTATTTGTGTTGACATTCACCCTGGACGGGTTGAGCCGGCCTCTTCCCTTGTCCTAACGGCATCCCGAACCATGGCAGCCCACGCATGACGTTCCGGGCTAGGTCACAGGAGATAGTGAGCCAGTCACAGTTCCATCGGCGCAGGCCGACTACCTGCGGACCTGAGAGTTCGGAGAGGTCCTCCTTGATTGTCGTTGCCCAGGTCTTCAGCTGCCCGCCAACGCGCTTGCGGCAGTTAGGGAGTGGAGGTGAGAGGAGAACATCACGGATCAGCTCACCCTCAGGGTGCAGGGCTGGGTGACCAAAACCATCTCAAGCGCCGTTGCAGAAGCACTGAAGGAAGGGGCCAAAGATTCAGGCGAAGACGAAGACTGGTGGTAGGTACCCAATCAACGTGTCAGCAGCAGAGACAGTCATTGTCGATCACCTCCAGCCCTCGTTGATCGACTACCCTCATAGGCCATGTTTCACAGCCATAGAGGAGGATAGGTCCTTTGGTCGCCGAGGTGATCTCTCTTCTGTCCCCCAGACACCGCTGGAGGCGCCCAAAAGCGGATCTGGCAGCACCTATGCGACACTTGACCTCGGCTGCACCCTGTCCTGTTGGAACCACTGTTGAGCCCAGGTAAACGGACTCCACATCCTCCAGGTCCACGCCCTCGAGAGATATTGGTTGCCAGGCATCAGGCGAGACCAGTGACGTCATGACTTTCGACTTGGTGGCATTGATTCGTAGACCAACAGCGGCGGCTGCAGTGTGCACCCTTTCGAGAGCACCTTGTACATCTGTCCCATTTGCGCCCATCAGCACGATGTCATCCGCGTAGGCCAGGTCCGTCACCACGACCCCTCTCCCGACCTCTACGTCCGGGTAATCCCGGAGCGCTGTGTTGAGAGTGTAGTCAATGGCGTAGTTAAAGAGAGTTGGCGATAGCGCACACCCCTGCCAAACACCGGTCCCAACATCGAACGACTCCGTCTCCCCACCATAGACCCTCACTCGGGCCCGAGTCGACCGGTAGTAGCCTTGTATGAGATGAAGCAGCTTCACTGGGATGCCGTCCGCCTGCATCATACGCCACAGGGTTTCCCGATCTACTGAGTCGAAGGCAGCCGCAAAGTCGATGGAGCAGAGGACGGTAGGCTGTTAGGCTGTTGATATGCCCACCGTTGTTCTAGGACACGCCGGAGAATGAAGATTTGATCAACGCACCCCCTTCCCGGACGGAAGCCACCCTGAGAAGGACGGGTACGGACATCACGGATGGCCTGGAACCTCTTCAGCAGAAGAATTGCAAAGGTTTTGGCAGCAACGTCAATTAAACTGATACCCCTGTAGTTGGGACACAGTTTCCTGTCGCCTTTTTTGAAGAAGGGTAGGAGAGTTGCCTCGCTCCAGTCACCAGGGAACCACTCCATCGCCCACACCGAGGAGAAGACTTGATGGAGCCAAGCTGCGAAGACATCAGGCTCGGCCTTGGAGACCTCAGCTGGAACGCCATCTTCGCCCGGCACCTTGTTGTTACGGAGATGTGTCAGGACACTACGTACCTCCTCGACCGTTGGAGGGGCAGTGTTGCACCCGTATTCTTCTCCAGAAGGCTGCACGTAGGTTGGCGTGGGTGGTGGCGGGTGGTTGAGCAGCTCGGAGAAATGGTTCAGCCATCGGACTAGCCGCTCATTAAGATTGGTAATGACCGCCCCGTTCCGATCACGGATCATTATGCTGATACCCGTACTGCTTCGGCTGGCCCGCTTCACCAGTTGGTAGAGCTTGTGCGAGTCACCACAGGCTGCTGCCCTCACCGTCTGCTACGCAAATTCGCGCCAGGTTCAGTCCAATCGGCCCGAATAGCCCCAGATGTGCGACGTCGGAGATCTCGAAGATTGGGTGTACCCTCTCCGCGAGTTCAAGAGAGATCCAGTCCCGATGGCATCTTTGGGTCGACCCGAGATGGTCCCTGGCCACCTCAACTGTCGCCGCCCTGAGCGCGTTCCACTCCTGCTTCGGCTGCTGTTCCACTTCATTACTCAGCATTTGGTATCGGTTTCGCAGCTCTAGCCGGAAAGCATTTCTAGCATCGAGCTTGAGTCGCGAGATGTTGATCCTTTTCTGGCGGTTGGGAGGAGGTTTCGCCTGCAGCCGCAGACTAAGGGTTGCTCGAACAAGAGTATGGTCTGACCCATGCTCACTGCCCGTATCAGCCCCTCGATACGCACACGGGTCCATCACCGAGATCTGACCAGGATGTAGTCAATCTGATTGGGTGTTCTTCCATCATTGGATCGCCACATGACGAGGTGACGCCGAGGATGTTGGAACCAGGTGTTGGTGATAAGACGATTGGCATACGCGAAGGAGACAAGCTGTTCACCATTGTCACAGCGTACGCCTAGGGCAAAGCGTCCTAGACTATGCCGTGTTGTATCATCAGCCGGCCTTGTCCGCGCATTCCAGTCCCCAGCGACAATGAGAACATCACTGGAGGGGACGCCATCCACGATTGTTTGGAGATCGGCATAGAACTGCGTCTTGTCCGCCTCGTCCACATTGAGTGTGGGAGCATAGACGGCAATTACGCTGACGTTGGAGATTTGATCCTTCAATCGAACCAGCGCGAGTTGGTGTGAGATCGGCTGCCACACCAGCAGAGCCGCTTCCGCGTCGGGGCTGAGCGCTACACCGACCCCGTGAAGGCCACTGTTGTCAGTCACGCCACTATGATACAAGTGGTAGGAGATGTACTCGCCAGCCAAGAACTTTGATCGGAAGATGACCAACATCGGGAAGTCGAACTTCTGAAAGGCAAGCGACACTAACGCAGTACCTGTGCAGAGCCTTCATTGTAAGTGCCTGGACACCGTCGTCACGAAGTGTTCAGACGTTCCAGCACGCCACCCTCAATTCATTCCTTCGTCTGAAGAGCGGGAGTAGTCTGTAGAGCCATAGCGGTAGGAGCGCTGGTGCTTTGCATTGCGTTTGTAGCGGGAAGGCAATTCGTATTCATAGTTCGTATTTGTAGGATTCATGGAAGAAGTGTCATGGGAGTAGTGATTTCACAAGCGGTCCCCAAAAAGCCCACATGTATATCCCGAACGAGGAGAAAAAAACGTCCTGTTTGCTGCAGATTCTCCACAGACGCAGGGACAGAAACGACTCAAAGCCACCGGTTACCGGAGCAGACACCTCTTGGATTTTCACCAGAGCCCCTTTTACCGGGTTGCGGCCCTAATACCATTGGGTGCCAGACCAATCCGCCTTGGGTGGCCCTACCAGGAACCGAAGTTCCCGACGGCATAGCTCTGACACTACCCGTTGCCACCGCCCTGCCACGTTGAGGAGGGGTTGGACTTTATGTAACTCATCTGTCATTGATGCTGAATCCTGTGGCTGGTGCAGGAACAGAGTTAAATATTAATTTAATTAAAACTACAGGAGGTCAGACTGGGATATCCTTTAAAGTTTTTATGTTGCTAAAAAAAACCCACAAAAAAACACTATATTCACCGCGATGTCATTTATGAACGCCAACTGCACCACATGTTCGCAACCCACCTGAAACCCAGCCTGCATGGCCAATCGCCTTATCTCCGCTGCAAAAATATCCACACGCTCACCGCCGTTCCATCTAATCCTTGCCAGCTTAGCAAACACGGTAAGCGATCCTTCCGCAAACCTTCCATCATATGCCACTCAATTTTTTGCGCGTCCTTCTGGCTGAGGTCTTCCATCTCGAGGTACAACGCTAGCGCTTCGCCTTCGAGATAGACGATGTAGCAGGCCTCATTGCACTTTATTTTTTGTAGCTCAGCGACCAGCTGAACCTTTCGCATCCAGGCAACAATGTCACCTTCACTGGTAAAAACTCTAATTACTTCTCCGCTCATCCGTAATCTCATCGCCATCTCCTTAGTCCTGCGGTAAGTAACAAACAACAGAATCCTCTCTGTTTTCCAGTAGCTTTGTCTTCAAAAAGAAATTCTCCCCTTTTTTTTTTTTTTTTTTTAATTGTAAGTCTTCAGATGCCGAAATAGCTTGTAATAAGAAAGCTACTGCACTTACCACAATTCTGCTAGCTCACTCAGCGAGCTAGGCTCATCCACGTGGGTATCATCCGTTCGTCGCGGGTCACAGCTGAAATAAGAGGGCCCCCGAATGTTCCTGGGTATGCATCTCACGTCACTTCCTCTTCCAGTCGATCATCCCCAGCTTCCGGTCACTTCCACCACACCATCCCCACAATTATCTCGCATATTATTGAATCTATGAGATTTTGATATTTATTTTGAGAACAATACCTTAACATAAGTATGAGCACCCAGTTACAGCCGGTTTAAACAGAAAGAGGTGAGAGAATGCTGGCCACATACAGCCGATTTAAATGCTAAAGGGTTAAAACAAGCAGTTTTGTATTGTAGAATAAAAGTCAGTTTGGGGCAATTTGGTATTAAAGGGGTTGAATTTATATTGATAAAATAACCAGAAATCAACAAGTTTGTAAATTCAATTTATTATTCCTAGATATTGTATACAAAACAAAAAAATGTATTAAATAATTAGTATATCATCATCATCACCATCACCATAATTCTAAGAATATGTTGTAAATACATTTTAAGTGATAAAAAATATGCCATACAAACATTTAATCCAAAACTACTTAACAAAAACTATGAGTGTCATTTACATACCAAGTGAAATGCAATCAAGGTATTAGAGAATGTTATTTTCACATTACAGAATTGAATCTGTACTTTCCACTTCCAACGTGGTTTCCTTTTCCACTGTGGTTAGTGAATCGTCTATTGTGGTTTCCTTTTTCACTGTGGTTTGTAAATCTGCCACAGATTTGTGTCCTTTTGTAATTAATTCTTCCAATTCTTTCTACAGAAACAAAAATAAAATAAAATAAAAAATATAATATAATAAAATAAAATGAAATGAAGCAAATAATTTTTTTTCTCTACAAATTGACATACCTCCTCCCCCCTCTCCCCACTCTCTCTCCAGGCATCGTTTGTAGTGTCCTTGGCAGGTTATCTACAATATGATACCCTTCCTATCATTACCCAAAGTATTGTAATGCAATTGACACAACTAGTGGGTCCCCATGGCCACTTGTTTGGTATGGTTTCTACATTTTCAATCAGTTCATTACACATAAGTTTTGCTAAATATATATAAACAGTAATTGCTTTTCACCATCATAATCATCATTTAATGCCTATTTTCCATGCTAGCATGGGTTAAACGAGTTGTCCTGTTTGAGGCAAGTTGGGTCAGGTGATTGTGTCATTCATACAGAACTGTCTAGTTTGGTTTCTATGGCTGGATACCCTTCCTAATACCTACCACATTTACAGTGTGGACTGGGTGCTTTTTGTAAAGTCGTCGTGTAAGTGTTACAACAAAAACAACCCACTCCACTTTGTAAAGAGGTCATATAAGTGCCACAACAAAAAGCACCCAACCTACACTGTAAAGTGGTCATGTAAGTGTCACGACAATGTAGGTTGGGTGCTTTTTGTTGTGACACTTACACGACCACTTTACAAATTGGACTGGGTTCTTTTTGTCATGATATCTACACGACCACTTTACCGTGTAGGCTGGGTGCTTTTTGTCGTGACACCTGCATGACAACTTTAGAATGTGGGCTGGGCGCTTCTTGCCATGACACCTACACAACCACTTTACCGTGTGGCCGGGTGCTTTTTGTCATGACACCTACATGACCACTATACAGTGTGGACTGGATGCATTTAGTCGTGACACCTACACGACCACTTTACAGTGTGGACTGGATGCATTTAGTCGTGACACCTACACGACCACTTTACAGTGTGGACTGGGTGCTTTTAGTTGTGACACCTACACGACCACTTTACAGTGTGGACTGGGTGCTTTTAGTCGTGACACCTACACGACCACTTTACAGTGTGGACTGGGTGCTTTTAGTTGTGACACCTACACAACAACTTTACAGTGTGGACTGGGTGCTTTTTGTCATGACACCTACATGACCACCCCCAATCTATCATCTATAGCAGTGTTAACAATTATGTATAGTTAAACATAGAAAAAAAAACAAAGAAACTTACTTGATAACCTAGCAATTCGGCAAGCTTTTGGCATCCATCATCACAGGTACCTTGCCAAAATACATCACTGCTTTGAAAATAATATATCAGAAAAATTATTATATAAAATCTCGTTCGAATATTTTGTTTTGCAGTTGAATATTATTCATGATATTAAGAAATAATCGCGAATGGAAAGTATATAACAACTACCACCACTACAACTACTATCACTACTACCACTACTATCACTACTTCTATCATTATTACTACTACTATCATTACTACTACTACTACTACCAACACTACCACCACCACCATTACTACCACTACTACTACTACAACAACAACAACAGGTGAAACTGACCTGATGTTATGTTAGACATCTACGAAATTCTCTTTAAATCAGTCTGCCAATTTTTTTATTGGTTTCTCAAATATACTGAATCATAATCTATAAAGCTCAGTGTGTGGTCATGCTCCTTCGCTATAGAAATCTACGATATAGAATTTCTTCAATTGAAATTTACAATTCAGTATTCAAAATAGTTTCGATTGCGTCTTGGCACAGATAATTTTTTCAATTTCACCCACAATTACGCAAAAAATAGATAAAACTCAATATTTTACGATTTTTCTCTCTCATTTAAACTGCTGAACTCTTTCTACTACCATTCAAAATCTATACAACTTCATACTTTCTGCTACTTTCTCTTTCCAAGCTTGATGGTGATACTGTCCGTTCACACCACCCCCTACTGTCTTAAATATAGAAAACACATATCCTCTATGAGGTTACTAAACCTGCTAGAAACAGCAGCTAACTCTCCCCCATATCACACCCCTCCCCACACCACCCCCTACTGTCTTAAATTTAGAAAACACATATCCTCTATGAGGTTACTAAACCTGCTAGAAACAGCAGCTAACTCTCCCCCATATCACACCCCTCCCCACACCACTCCCTACTGTCTTAAATTTAGAAAACACATATCCTCTATGAGGTTACTAAAGCTGCTAGAAACAGCAGCTAACTCTCCCCCATATCACACCCCTCCCCACACCACTCCCTACTGTCTTAAATTTAGAAAACACACAGACAACCATGCAGAACAACTCCATCGCAGCTCTGTTGTTCGGCTGGCATCATCTACGCGCGTGTTGCGCAAGTACTGTGAAACAATAAATTTCAACACCTTTTTGCACAGAGATAATATCCATAGGCGGAACTACAATTGTCACTGCTGGCGCAGCTC
Source organism: Eledone cirrhosa (assembly GCA_964016885.1). Taxonomy (NCBI): domain Eukaryota; kingdom Metazoa; phylum Mollusca; class Cephalopoda; order Octopoda; family Eledonidae; genus Eledone; species Eledone cirrhosa. Next base: position 102,197,162 of record OZ024744.1, read on the forward strand.
CTGCTTCCAGGTCTGCAATTCATTCACCCAGTGCCTGGCAGACAAAAAAGTGCTGCCATAAAATGGGTGGTGCAACCTAACTTTGGTAACTTAATGACCCTGAGCAACGCCGGGCTTTAATGCTAGTATATAATATAATATAAAATATATAATATACTGTATATACAACATACAATATATAATATACTGTAGATATAAAATAGTGTATATACAATACATAATATACAATATATAATATCATCATCCTTTAACATCTATTTGTCCATGCTAGCATGGGTTAGACAGGTCACCCACATCATGAGACAAGTCTGGTCAGCTGGCCACTCCATATTTTGCTCATACAACACCAACCACATTTATATAATATACAATATACTGTAAATATAATATATATTCCAGTGTGCTGAAAAGTTCCTGGCTTTAAGGGTATCATGACTGTGTAGAGCTTACAGGGGAGGAAGGACCACTGTGTTACCCTTACAGGGTGGACCACTGCAATAAGTGTGAGAATCTGAGAGGGGTGTATGTTGAATAGAATCATAATCAACTGATCCTCCTGTATTTTCTTTTACCTAAAGCAAGGAACTTTTCAGTGCCCTGGTAATATACAATATATAGTATACAATATATCTTAGTCTTAGGTCCTTCCGCGCCGTTTGAGGCATCGAGCAGTAAGTACTCGCCAACAGTCATGATCAGTGGCAACTTTTTTGCGTCCATGTCAAGTGATGTTGGTTGCCATCAGGTCTTTTAGGAATGTTCTTCACCAGGTGATCCTGGGGCAATCCTGACTCCATTCACTGTTTTTGAGTGTCGTTCGTCGGGCAGGCGCAGAATATGGCCAGCCAGTATACAATATATAGTATACTGAGTATACAACATACTGAATAGTTGACATTTTATGCATTAAATTAAGTTTTCTCTTAAGAATTGAAATAAATGAGAGCTGTGACTTACCGGTGATTATTTTCATCTTGAGAAGAATATTCATTGAAAATAGACGCAGAATCAGTCTGGAAAATAATAAACAAAATATGACAAAATCTTTCATTAATTTCTGAGAAATATTTTTGGTAAAAATGAATTTAAAATATTTTCAATAATAATTTACTGAGGTGGGGTGGCTGTTACAGCAGGTGTTGCTGGCCATTGTCTGCTGAAATGCCTTTGCCATTTTGTCCATGAGCCGTAGCTAAAACACTGCTCTGACCTTGGTGTAGAGTCTGTCACCCACTCCCCCCTTTCTTCCTTTGCCTAATAGACCTTGCTCTTTCCACTCGTTTCCTCACATTGTGGCATTTATAGTCCTTTCCAATACTGCTTTATTTTTCTGTATGTTTGACTAAATATTAAATTCTTTATTATTTACTGAAAACATAATATCAAAATAGAAATGTGCAGAGAAGTCTGGTGAGAATCAAGAGCAATGGTGTAAAGTGTTTGAAGAACTTTGTTCAAGAGAGAAAACTTTATAAGAACAAAATAAAGTGTTGTGAGTTGCTAGTAGCTAGTTAAAGGTTGTTGTTGTTGTTGTTTAACTTTAGGTTATTCCTTGTCAAGTAGTTAGACCCATGACCAAGTAGTTAGACCCATGACCTAGTAGTTAGACCCATGACCTAGTAGTTAGACCCATGACCTAGTAGTTAGACCCATGACCAAGTAGTAAGACCCATGACCAAGTAGTTAGACACATGGCCTAGTAGTTAGACACATGACCTAGTAGTTAGACACATGACCTAGTAGTTAGACACATGACCTAGTAGTTAGACACATGACCTAGTAGTTAGACACATGACCAAGCAGTTAGACCCGTGACCAAGCAGTTAGAGCTGTGACCAAGCAGTTAGACCCGTGACCAAGCAGTTAGAGCTGTGACCAAGCAGTTAGACCCGTGACCAAGCAGTTAGAGCTGTGACCAAGCAGTTAGACCCATGACCAAGCAGTTAGACCCGTGACCAAGCAGTTAGACCCGTGACCAAGCAGTTAGACCCATGACCAAGCAGTTAGACCCATGACCAAGCAGTTAGACCCATGACGCAGCAGTTAGACCCATGACCAAGCAGTTAGACCCATGACGCAGCAGTTAGACCCATGACGCAGCAGTTAGACCCATGACGCAGCAGTTAGACCCGTGACCAAGCAGTTAGACCCGTGACCAAGCAGTTAGACCCGTGACCAAGCAGTTAGACCCATGACGCAGCAGTTAGACCCATGACCAAGCAGTTAGACCCATGACGCAGCAGTTAGACCCATGACGCAGCAGTTAGACCCATGACGCAGCAGTTAGACCCATGACGCAGCAGTTAGACCCATGACGCAGCAGTTAGACCCGTGACCAAGCAGTTAGACCCGTGACCAAGCAGTTAGACCCGTGACCAAGCAGTTAGACCCGTGACCAAGCAGTTAGACCCGTGACCAAGCAGTTAGACCCGTGACCAAGCAGTTAGACCCGTGACCAAGCAGTTAGACCCGGGACCAAGCAGTTAGACCCGGGACCAAGCAGTTAGACCCGTGACCAAGCAGTTAGACCCGTGACCAAGCAGTTAGACCCGGGACCAAGCAGTTAGACCCGGGACCAAGCAGTTAGACCCGTGACCAAGCAGTTAGACCCGTGACCAAGCAGTTAGACCCGTGACCAAGCAGTTAGACCCGTGACCAAGCAGTTAGACCCGTGACCAAGCAGTTAGACCCGTGACCAAGCAGTTAGACCCGTGACCAAGCAGTTAGACCCGTGACCAAGCAGTTAGACCCGTGACCAAGCAGTTAGACCCGTGACCAAGCAGTTAGACCCGTGACCAAGCAGTTAGACCCGTGACCAAGCAGTTAGACCCGTGACCAAGCAGTTAGACCCGTGACCAAGCAGTTAGACCCGTGACCAAGCAGTTAGACCCGTGACCAAGCAGTTAGACCCGTGACCAAGCAGTTAGACCCGTGACCAAGCAGTTAGACCCGTGACCAAGCAGTTAGACCCGTGACCAAGCAGTTAGACCCGTGACCAAGCAGTTAGACCCGTGACCAAGCAGTTAGACCCGTGACCAAGCAGTTAGACCCGTGACCAAGCAGTTAGACCCGTGACCAAGCAGTTAGACCCGTGACCAAGCAGTTAGACCCGTGACCAAGCAGTTAGACCCGTGACCAAGCAGTTAGACCCGTGACCAAGCAGTTAGACCCGTGACCAAGCAGTTAGACCCGTGACGCAGCAGTTAGACCCGTGACGCAGCAGTTAGACCCGTGACGCAGCAGTTAGACCCGTGACCAAGCAGTTAGACCCGTGATTAAGCAGTTAGACCCGTGATTAAGCAGTTAGACCCGTGACCAAGCAGTTAGACCCGTGACCAAGCAGTTAGACCCGTGACCAAGCAGTTAGACCCGTGACCAAGCAGTTAGACCCGTGACGCAGCAGTTAGACCCGTGACGCAGCAGTTAGACCCGTGACCAAGCAGTTAGACCCGTGACCAAGCAGTTAGACCCGTGACCAAGCAGTTAGACCCGTGACCAAGCAGTTAGACCCGTGACCAAGCAGTTAGACCCGTGACCAAGCAGTTAGACCCGTGACCAAGCAGTTAGACCCGTGACGCAGCAGTTAGACCCATGACGCAGCAGTTAGACCCATGACGCAGCAGTTAGACCCATGACGCAGCAGTTAGACCCATGACGCAGCAGTTAGACCTGTGACCAAGCAGTTAGACCCGTGACCAAGCAGTTAGACCCGTGACCAAGTAGTTAGACCCGTGACCAAGCAGTTAGACCCGTGACCAAGCAGTTAGACCCGTGACCAAGCAGTTAGACCCGTGACCAAGCAGTTAGACACGTGACCAAGCAGTTAGACACGTGACCAAGCAGTTAGACCCGTGACGAAGCAGTTAGACCCGTGACCAAGCAGTTAGACCCGTGACCAAGCAGTTAGACCCGTGACCAAGCAGTTAGACCCGTGACCAAGCAGTTAGACCCGTGACCAAGCAGTTAGACCCGTGACCAAGCAGTTAGACCCGTGACCAAGCAGTTAGACCCGTGACCAAGCAGTTAGACCCGTGACCAAGCAGTTAGACCCGTGACCAAGCAGTTAGACCCGTGACCAAGCAGTTAGACCCGTGACGCAGCAGTTAGACCCGTGACGCAGCAGTTAGACCCGTGATTAAGCAGTTAGACCCGTGATTAAGCAGTTAGACCCGTGACCAAGCAGTTAGACCCGTGACCAAGCAGTTAGACCCGTGACCAAGCAGTTAGACCCGTGACCAAGCAGCTAGACCCGTGACCAAGCAGTTAGACCCGTGACCAAGCAGTTAGACCCGTGACCAAGCAGTTAGACCCGTGACCAAGCAGTTAGACCCGTGACCAAGCAGTTAGACCCGTGACCAAGCAGTTAGACCCGTGACCAAGCAGTTAGACCCGTGACCAAGCAGTTAGACCCGTGACCAAGCAGTTAGACCCGTGACCAAGCAGTTAGACCCGTGACCAAGCAGTTAGACCCGTGACCAAGCAGTTAGACACGTGACCAAGCAGTTAGACCCGTGAACAAGCAGTTAGACCCGTGACGCAGCAGTTAGACCCGTGACGCAGCAGTTAGACCCGTGACGCAGCAGTTAGACCCGTGACGCAGCAGTTAGACCCGTGACGCAGCAGTTAGACCCGTGACGCAGCAGTTAGACCCGTGACGCAGCAGTTAGACCCGTGACCAAGCAGTTAGACCCGTGACCAAGCAGTTAGACCCGTGACCAAGCAGTTAGACCCGTGACCAAGCAGTTAGACCCGTGACCAAGCAGTTAGACCCGTGACCAAGCAGTTAGACCCGTGACCAAGCAGTTAGACCCGTGACCAAGCAGTTAGACCCGTGACCAAGCAGTTAGACCCGTGACCAAGCAGTTAGACCCGTGACCAAGCAGTTAGACCCGTGACGCAGCAGTTAGACCCGTGACGCAGCAGTTAGACCCGTGACGCAGCAGTTAGACCCGTGACCAAGCAGTTAGACCCGTGACCAAGCAGTTAGACCCGTGACCAAGCAGTTAGACCCGTGACCAAGCAGTTAGAGCCGTGACCAAGCAGTTAGAGCCGTGACCAAGCAGTTAGAGCCGTGACCAAGCAGTTAGACCCGTGACCAAGCAGTTAGACCCGTGTCCAAGCAGTTAGACCCGTGTCCAAGCAGTTAGACCCGTGTCCAAGCAGTTAGACCCGTGACCAAGCAGTTAGACCCGTGACCAAGCAGTTAGACCCGTGACCAAGCAGTTAGACCCGTGACCAAGCAGTTAGACCCGTGACCAAGCAGTTAGACCCGTGACGCAGCAGTTAGACCCGTGACGCAGCAGTTAGACCCGTGACCAAGCAGTTAGACCCGTGACCAAGCAGTTAGACCCGTGACGCAGCAGTTAGACCCGTGACCAAGCAGTTAGACCCGTGACCAAGCAGTTAGACCCGTGACCAAGCAGTTAGACCCGTGACCAAGCAGTTAGACCCGTGACCAAGCAGTTAGACCCGTGACAAAGCAGTTAGACCCGTGACAAAGCAGTTAGACCCGTGACAAAGCAGTTAGACCCGTGACCAAGCAGTTAGACCCATGACGCAGCAGTTAGACCCGTGACCAAGCAGTTAGACCCGTGACCAAGCAGTTAGACCCGTGACCAAGCAGTTAGACCCGTGACCAAGCAGTTAGACCCGTGACCAAGCAGTTAGACCCGTGACCAAGCAGTTAGACCCGTGACCAAGCAGTTAGAGCCGTGACCAAGCAGTTAGACCCGTGTCCAAGCAGTTAGACCCGTGTCCAAGCAGTTAGACCCGTGACCAAGCAGTTAGACCCGTGACCAAGCAGTTAGACCCGTGACCAAGCAGTTAGACCCGTGACCAAGCAGTTAGACCCATGACCAAGCAGTTAGACCCATGACCAAGCAGTTAGACCCATGACCCCCCCTCTCTATCAAGCACATCCCCCACTCCATGACATCCCCTCTCCCCATACACTAACTAGCTACACCTACACCTTACACCACCTATCTCTCCCTCATGCCCCCACCCCCACCATATTGACTACTACATCCCCATACGCTAATCAGCCATCCCTGCACCTGTAACTTAATACCTGGTTCCTCCCCTACTGCCCCCTACCCAGATCTGAGAGGGCTCTATAGTTGGGTCTACAGTCAACAACCTCTCTAGTGATGGTGCCATGAAAATACACCCGCTGTAGAAACCATGGCTAAAAGGGTTGAGGGTACCCTTCAACTGTGTCAAAGACACAACAACCTCTCTAGTATTGGTGACCTACACGATAAATATACCCAGTACATACTGTAGAGTGGTTGGTGTTAGGAAGGGCATCCAGCTGTAGAAAGCTTGCCAAACAAGGAATTAGGAGAATCTTTCAGTTTGTGTCAAAAGACGACAACTTTACCTCTGCATTTAATAATTGTTTCTACTTTTGGCACAAGGCCAGCAATTACCCCAGTGCATTACTGGTACTTTATTTTATCGATCCCGTAAGGATGAAAGGCAAAGTTAACCTTGGCGGGATTTGAACTCAGAATGACAAGGGCCGTAACTATGCTACAAAGCATGGTGTCCGACCCTCTACCGAAACTGCCAATTCACCGCCTTAATAATGACTGTAAGTAAGAGGGATACAGACCTCAGCCTGTCTGGGATGCCTGTGGTCCCAGTTCAGTACTAAGTCTATGAAGACCAGTCCAACCCTTGCTAGCAGTTAGACCCATCATCAAGCAGTTAGACCCATCATCAAGCAGTTAGACCCATCATCAAGCAGTTAGACCCATCATCAAGCAGTTAGACCCATCATCAAGCAGTTAGACCCATCATCAAGCAGTTAGACCCATCATCAAGCAGTTAGACCCATCATCAAGCAGTTAGACCCATCATCAAGCAGTTAGACCCATCATCAAGCAGTTAGACCCATCATCAAGCAGTTAGACCCATCATCAAGCAGTTAGACCCATCATCAAGCAGTTAGACCCATCATCAAGCAGTTAGACCCATCATCAAGCAATTAGATCCATCATCAAGCAATTAGATCCATCATCAAGCAGTTAGACCCATCATCAAGCAGTTAGACCCATCATCAAGCAGTTAGACCTATCATGTCTGGGATGCCTGTGGCCCCAGTTCAGTACTAAGTCTATGTAGACCAGTCCAACCCTTGCTAGCAGGGAAAGAAGACATTAAATGATGATGATGATGATGATGATGATTCATTTATTATGGCTGTATATATTCTGCACTGGCAGTATAATCAGGTCAGACTAAATTTTCAATAACAGAGAGAGTATAAATAGGGGAAGACTCAAAGATGGAGGAGATGAGGTAGGTGGATAGGTCTTTTAAATGGGTGTATTAGAAGGGAGTTATGAAATGAAAAAGCTGAAGCAGGAGGGAACTCTAAGATGTATGTTGATGGTAATAAAGTTGATGATAAGAATTAGTTAAAAGGGTGAAGTTTTGGGTGATTATGGTGGTGGTAGTGCGATGATGATGATAATGATGGTTGTGGTGGTGGTGGTGGTGAGGGTGGTCGTCATGATGATAATGATGGTGGCGGTGGTGGTGATGGTGGTCATGACGGTGATAATGATAGTGATAGTGATGATGATGAACAAGGTGAATGAGATGAATGGAAAACAACTTGGGTAGGTAGGTAGGTAGGTGGGTATATGTCTATCGGTGAGGGCAAATAAAATATTTACTGAAACATATTTATTGAGAAATAGAATTCCTTGAAAAATGGTAATGGCTTTTGCTAATGGAATGGTTCAGTAGATTTGTGTTAGTTGGGGGGGTGATGGTGGTGGTGATGAACATATTTAGTGGATAGTGGACAGTGGGTGATGATGATGATGTGGTAGTGGTGGGTATAAAAAAGAGGAAGAAAAAGAAAAGGAAGGAGGAAGTAAGGAGAAGTGAAAGGAAAAGGAAAAAGAAAAAAAAAAGAAAAAAGAGAAAAACAAATAGAGTCATTACTTACATCTTTGGTCAAGTTGATATAAAGTCGGGGAGTTGTGCTAGAAACCCTAGAAGAAGAAAAATAGTCTATTTTTCCACTTTTCAATATTTCCAAGGGTTAATGAACCCCAACACACATATTACACGAACAACATAAATATGTCATGAAAAGGTTAGGGATAAAAACTGAAAATAAAATATTTCTATTTTTGGTACAAGGCCAGCAATTACCCGGTACATTACTGGTACTTTATTTTATTGACCCCCGTAAGGATGAAAGGCAAAGTTAACCTCGACGGGATTTGAACAGACTGTAAAAGGACGTCATTATGCTAGAAAGCGTGGCGTTCAACCCTCTACCGATACTGCCAATTCACCACCCTAGTCAAACAATAATAATGGTTTCTTATATAGGCACAACACCAGCAATTTGGGGGAGGGGAAAGTCGATTAAATCGACCCCAGTGCATTACTGGTACTTTATTTTATCAACCCTGTGAGGATGAAAGGCAAAGTTAACCTCGGCGGGATTTGAACTCAGAACTTAAAGGGACGTAACTATGCCGCGAAGCGTGGTCTCTGACGATCTACCAATACTGGTTTCTTTATTAAGGACAGCACAGGATGGTTCAGTGTAGCTTTTAACATGTAAAAAGGTTTTAACAAAAACTAGAAAACAAAAAAAAAAAACATGCAAAAAATTCAAACAAAACAAATTCCCCTATAGAGGAGGGGGGCATCTGAGGGTCACTCGTGGAGAAAGCCCACAAAAAGCCACAACCATCCTGACAGTGAGGGAAAATGACCCCTCCTCAAATCTACAAGTGCTCGGACCATGCTCACCACCCTCATCCACCTTTCAACAAACTGGTTAGAAGTCAGCACCTCCCTTTCCACCCTGATTTTCCTCTTCAAGTGAAACCTGAAAAGGTCAATCAGGGATTTACCAAAGAGGAAAGTGTTTGTCGTCAACACTTTCAAACATGCCCACCACACAACCTGTTTCGCCATAACCACCAGATAGATAAAACAACCTGCCCTTCCTGGCTAAAGGAAGGTGATGGGGCAATCTTCACAATGGACTTGGCTGATAGCAACATTTGTCCTACATGTGACAGCAAGTGTTAAACATAAGCCCACAAGTCAGTAATGCTCGAACACTCGACGTGTGCATGCAAAATCGTTTTGTCGCCCTGTGCACATTTTTGGACAGGCCCAGCTGATGGCACATCCATGCCTGTTGAGTTTATCTCGAACTGGCAAAGCTCCCCAGTAGCACTGCCAGGCCAGGGATTTCTAGAAGTTATCCTTGGGCTCTGGACCAAAAGTCCTCCAGAAAAGAATGGCTAGTTGATTTTCATCAATGCCCAGAGTCTCCTCAAGAATGTTGTCTCTTTTTTCCACCCCTAACCTTTTATAGAACACCAAAATAGAGTTTACACTGATCGCACTGCCCGATTAGCTGAGGGCTGTGAGTGCTTGAAGACATTCTGGTTTCCAAGATCCACCAGATGTTTATGCCTGGCAGGACACTCAATATTCTCAGCCAGACAGTTCTCCTTGTATTGTTTAACCCTACTGTAATTCCATCATTGTAGATTTAACCCCACAGTTGTAGGTTTAACCCTACTGTAATTCTATCATTGTAGATTTAACCCCACAGTTGTAGGTTTAACCCTACTGTAATTCTATCATTGTAGATTTAGCCCCACAGTTGTATTGTTTAACCCTACTGTAATTCCATCATTGTAGATTTAACCCCACAGTTGTAGGTTTAACCCTACTGTAATTCCATCATTGTAGATTTAACCCCACAGTTGTAGGTTTAACCCTACTGTAATTCCATCATTGTAGATTTAACCCCACAGTTGTAGGTTTAACCCTACTGTAATTCCATCATTGTAGATTTAACCCCACAGTTGTAGGTTTAACCCTACTGTAATTCCATCATTGTAGATTTAACCCCACAGTTGTAGGTTTAACCCTACTGTAATTCCATCATTGTAGATTTAACCCCACAGTTGTAGGTTTAACCCTACTGTAATTCCATCATTGTAGATTTAACCCCACAGTTGTAGGTTTAACCCTACTGTAATTCCATCATTGTAGATTTAACCCCACAGTTGTAGGTTTAACCCTATTGTAATTCCATCATTGTAGATTTAAACCCACAGTTGTAGGTTTAACCCTACTGTAATTCCATCATCGTAGGTTTAACCCCACAGTTGTAGGTTTAACCCTACTGTAATTCCATCATTGTAGATTTAACCCCACAGTTGTAGGTTTAACCCTATTGTAATTCCATCATTGTAGATTTAAACCCACAGTTGTAGGTTTAACCCTACTGTAATTCCATCATCGTAGGTTTAACCCCACAGTTGTAGGTTTAACCCTACTGTAATTCCATCATTGTAGATTTAACCCCACAGTTGTAGGTTTAACCCTACTATTATTGTAGATTTAACCCTACTGTATGACACATGGTTCTAGGTTTAACCCCAACTTCAACCACATGGAATAGTGGGAGATAGTTATAAATTTGGTAACATTGAAATATTTCAGAGAAAGCATATATTTAAACATTAATATTTATGAAATCCTAGAAGTATCAAATGAAAAAGAAAGCCCAACTCACAGTGAAACAATTGCTGCAAATGGCATAACTGTTAATGATGTCCCAAGAATAATTAATAAATCGCAATCCTTGAAGTCCTATAGAATTAAATAAGAAAAATATATTATGTTTAATGTACAGAGTTAATAGTATCAGTTTGATGAATTGTGAGGAAAAAGAAAACATTGTTAACCCTTTTGATACCAAACTTAGCCAAAAAACCAGCTTAACCCTTTAACATTTACACTACTCTATATTTACTATTGTATTTTTCTGGTAAAGGCTTTATTCTACATTATTAACTCACATAATATCGAATCTACAAGATTTTGATGATATTTATTTTGAAAATAATACCTTAACATCAGTATGAGTGGCCAGTTATGGCCAGTTTGAACAGAAAAGGGTGAGAGAATTCTGGCCGGATATGGCTGGTTTAAACGCTAAAGGTTTAAAGGTTTTTATTTAAATTAATATTTTCCAACATAATTTTATATGATAATCTTTTGTTCAGTTATGTTACAAATACCATCTTAATAATGAAATAATAACCCTACCAAATTATTCATTGATTAATTAAAATACAGTGTTTCAGTAGAAATACAGTAACAAAAAGTTTTAAAAAATAAACAATCTATATTTGTTATTTGTCTCAAGAGAAACTATTAATTTGCCAAGGTTAGAATGACATAATTAACTCATAATTAAACCCTTTTAGATAACATGGTGAACTTCATTAGACTTACTGAGCCGAATAAAGTATTCACATTCCTTCTTAACCAACCTTTGCACTAAACACACCATTCAATCTTTCAATTTACAGAGTGTACTGGGTGTATTTTATTGTGACACCAGCACAGCTACTTTACAGAATGTACTGGGTGTAATTTAAATTTATTGTGGCATCAGCACTACTACTTTACAGAATATACTGAATGTAAGTTATTGTGGCACCAGCACTGCTACAGAGTGTACTAGGTGTAAAGGTAGGAATGAGAAAATTGCTAATTCGTTATACAATATCATACATGAGAAATTAACCTAATTTTTTTTAAAAACACACACAAAAAAAAAAGTGAAGTTAAAATGATCAAAAGAATGTGCTAATGTTGTGTATTTACTGCATAATTACTTCTAATTAATTACTTAGTACTCCATTAACACTAGTTTCACTTTGGAATAGATACAGAGGCATAGCTAGAGTTTGCGCCATCCAGGTCAGTCCCTCAGTTTGAAACCCAACTCATATACTGAAATTGTGTACAATGCTCAGGTGCACTACACCTCATCAACGGTGCATGTATAGTACACAGAATAATGTACAAATGTCAGGAAAGTGAACAGTGTACGAGTCATACTATACACACAGTGCAAGACTGCACCCCTCTCGCAACACCCACACACACCTCTAGTTATGTCTTTGACTAGATAATTTGGTACTGATGCAAGAAAACAATTTTGTTGATCCATTTAGATAATAGAAAAAAAAATCAAAAAAAAATCAGTAAAACAATAATAGAATTATAAATGTTTCTACTTTTGGCACAAGGCCAGTAATTACCCCAGTGCATTACTGGTACTTTATTTTATCGACCCCGTAAGGATGAAAGGCAAAGTTAACCTCAGCAGGATTTGAACTCAGACCGTATAGGACGTAACTATGCCGCAAACCATGGCATCCAACCCTCTACTGACACTGCTAATCCACAAAATTATAATGAACAAAATTTCAATGCAAATAGACTGGAATGTTTTTCTCAGAGTTCCCTATAATCTGATAAAGGGAATTTTAAGTCCTGAAATATTACAACAATAAAAAAACTACACTACAAAAAACAAAGATTACCAGGTAACTAACGCTTTTGTTACCTTCATCTTACCGTCAATTTTGCATTGTTTTAGCCTTATTACATATATATCACTTATCACATTATATATTGAACAAGTAAATAATTTTATTGATAAATATATAAGTGCAGGAAATAGCTGCATGGTTAAGGAGTTTGGACAAGTGTCTTCCACTATGGCCACAGGTTGACCAATGCCTTGTGAATGGAATTTGGGAGATGGAAACTACAATAAGGTAATATATTAGAAAATATATATGTGTATATAGAGATATGTAAAATCCCGACTGTGGTGCCAAGCAGTTTCAGCTTGTGTCTTCAGCAAGCCTTTTCAAAGGTGTAGTAATATTTGTAGGGTTTGAAAAAATAGGTCACTAGTCTTGGTAGGGCTTTGGTTGAATTTTATCATAGTAGTAGTAAACTGGTCTGGTGGAGAAAGTGTGTGTGTGTGTGTATGGGGGGGGGGGGGCAGATAGTGGTAAGTATATTTACACAGGCACAGGGTCAAGAGAAGGTAGCAGTGTGGGGTTAGTGGGTAGGAGAAGATCAGGCTTAATGGCCATAGAATAGGGGGTGGAGGAGTAAGACTATCTATAGACAGGGCTTATAGGCTGAAGGAGTATATGTGTGTGTGTGTGTGTGTGTGCATGCATGCTTGGTTGGTTGTTTGTAACTGTGTCTATTGTGTTTATGTCCCATAACTTAGCAGTTTGACAAAAAGGGGATTAATAAAATAAGTACCAGACTTGAAATAAATAATTACAGGGGTCAATATGATCGATTAATTAAATCAAAGCCATGCTCCAGCATGGCTGCAGTCTATTGAAACAAGTAAAAGAGCAAAAGAGAATAATTACCTTTTGATGTGTATAAAATTTGTCGGGCAACTTTTCTCCAAAAAATACTATATCTAAAGAGAAAAGAGAAAAAACAACAAAAGTTAAAGATAATAGATTATAGATTTTAAAATCTGATATCTAAAATTGTTCAGAAACTAACATCCGAGGAATTAAATTCATCATCATCATCGTTTAATGCCTATCTTCCACGCTAGCATGGGTTAGACGGGAATTGTCCCACTTGAGGCAAGGTTGGTCGGGTGACCGTGTCTCGCTCGTATAGGACTGGCTGGCAGGTTTTCTACGGATGGATGCCCTTCCTAACACCAACAACATTTACAGTGTGGACGGGGAACTTTTTACCATGTTACCTACATGGCCACATTATAGCATGGACTGTGTGTGTTTTTTTTATCGTGACACCTACACGATCTCGATCTCATTAGTTTGGGCTGGATGTTGTGGTACCAACATAACTTTACAGAGAAAGGGTGGTGTTGGTGGGAGTGGGAGGATGGAATAGGGGTAGCTGGTTGGGGTGTATAATTGCATTTAACAATTTTATTAATAGATTTTTTTTCTATTTTTTTTCTATTTTATCATTACCATAATCACTATCACCATCACCATCATCACCAACAACCTTCTAATAATGAACTTAGACCATATCACTAAACATTTTTTGTCATCTCATATAAGCACAGCTGGGACGAAACAACTGAGGGTATTTGAGATGATGTGCTTCAGAAGAACTCTGTGGTGGATCAGTTAGGAAGCTTGTGGAGTGGGCAGTTCAGTCTTGGAGGAGATGGACACAAGACAGTGTGATGGTAGTTAGAGGGTGAAAATTGTGATATTTTATCCATGTTTGGAGCCAAAAGTTTTCATGTGATGGAAATTAAGGTGGAGTAACGACATCAAGGACTGAACAGGAAAGACCCCATCAGGGTGTATGGTTGCAGCACAACACTGCAATGTGTGGTGGCTGTGTGTCTCAGGCACCTGGACCCTCAACATATAAAGAATGGTAAAATTGTTAGAGGACTGGACAAAATGCTTTTCAGCATTTATTTATGGCCTTTTACTTTCTGAGTTGAGTTCAAATTCCGCTAAGTTCAGCTTTGCTTTTCACCCTTCCGGATTCAATTAAATGAAATACCAGTCAAGTACTGGGTTTGATGGAATCAACTTTTCCCACTCTCCACAAATTGTTGTCCTTGTACCTAAATTAGAAATTATTATTATCATTATTTGACTATTTATCACGAGCAACTTTGATGTTACTTTATGCTAGTTATTTTAGGGAATACCTGGCTACAACTACTAACCTGGGGTAACTACAACTTTTCCATATCATTCCTTGTCATTTCACACTATTATTTAAACAATAAATAATAAAGAAATAATAAAGAAATAAAGAAATCATTATTATTATTATTATTATTTTCATCATTACACAGTGTTGATGTTAACTACCGATATTTCTCTTCTTACCATCAGGCTTCATCTCGGAGCTTAAGATGATAACATTTACTTTATATTCTTCTAGATGGTATCCAATACTTTTATAATAATGCTTTTTGTACAGGCTCTATAGCAAGATCAGATCCAATTTCTTACAAATTCTTTGTAAGATTGTCTGTTACAGATCCCAGGGTTCCTATAATTATTGGTATCAATATTACCTTATTTACTTAATCCCTCCATATTATTATTATCATTATTAGCCAGTTTGTTGAAAGGTGGGTGAGAGAGGCAAGAATGGCCCGTGTGCCTGTAGCATCATCATCATCAGGTTTAGCGTCCGTGTTCCACGCTTGCATGGGTTTGGACGGGGGTTTTCCCACTTGAGGCAAGAGTGGTTGTCTTGCTCGCATAGGACTGTCTGGCGGGTTTTCTACAGCTGGATGCCCTTCCTAACACCAACCACATTTACAGTGTGGGGCTGGGAGGTTTTTACCGTGTTGCCTACACAGCCACATTACAGCGTGGACTGTCTGGCGGGTTTTCTACAGCTGGATGCCCTTCCTAACACCAACCACATTTACAGTGTGGGGCTGGGAGGTTTTTACCGTGTTGCCTACACAGCCACATTTAAGGAGGAAAACTGGAAGAGGGCACTTACTTGCCCTAGCGGTCAGGGTAACCATGGCTTTTTTGTGGGCTTTCTCCACGAGGGACCCTCAGAAGTCTCTCCCCTATTGGGGAATTTTTCATTGTTTCTTTTTTTTGTTACATCCTCTGTTTTTATTTTTTACACACAGAAATGCCCATTTGTACTGTCATGTATTGTCCTGTGTTGTTCTTAATGTTATACTTTGTGTCAACCCTTGTGGTTAATAAAGAAAGCGTTATTATTATTATAGGCCCAACATCATGACATTTGACCTCACAAGCTTTTCCTAACTTTTATTTTACATTGCTCATCTATTCACATCAATTGTCTAAATTGGTCAGTTGAATCCCTTGTATATTTCATGATACATTTAACACCCAACCAGGCTTTCATCCCACTTTTTCACAGCCTCATAAACAAGTTAATATTAAATATCCAACAGATCATACTTGCGTAATCTTCCCTGTTCCCTGTCCATGCCTCCCTACCATCCAGCATCACATTTCTAACTCATGCTTCGTACAGTCAACCTTTTTAGATGAAGAGAGAAACCTTTTATTATAAGAGATAACCACCCTCTCTATCTGTGGCACATCATGCAATTTATAGTCCTTTCCTCAAGTCTGTCTTAAAGCAATGAACTGGGATTGGCCCCTTCATAGGCAAACACGGCATACATAGATTAGAATTGGGCCCCTGGACCTAGTGCAGCCCACCAGGCAACTGTCCAGTGTGACTATGCTTTAAGACAGCCCTGAAATGCAACCCAAATTATATCACCCACATAACAGAAACTTTAGGGAGTCATTTTAGCAGTACATGGCACATTTTTTGTGGGGGCATGACACCTTTTACAAAGTACACTTGTCCTGTTTCTTTGTCAGAATGTCAAACATCTGCATCATTGTGTTTGTAGTGGTATGTGCATAATGTTTATTAAATCGACCCCAGTACATTACTGGTGCTTTATTTTATCGACCCCGTAAGGATGAAAGGCAAAGTTAACCTCGGCAGTATTTGAACTCAGACCGGAAAGGACTGTAACTCTGTGCTGCAAAGCATGGCTTCGGACTCTACTGATACTGCCAACCCACCACCCTGTGGTATGTGCATTATTAAAATCTATAACATTTATATTAAAAAGTTAAAATTTGTTTCAAGACTTCTCACTGGACAGGACACCAGTCGATTCACTGGGTTAAAACCCCAAGGAGTGCTGGTACTTATTTTTAGCTGAGTGTACAGTAGCAACATGAAATGAAGCGTTTTGTTCAGGAATACAACATAGCACTATAGCTATAAACCTAATTAGAACATACTACATTTCTAGACCTAATTAGAACATACTACATCTCTAGACCTAATTAGAACATACTACATCTCTAGACCTAATTAGAACATACTACATCTCTAGACCTAATTAGAGTATACTACATCTCTAGACCTAATTAGAACATACTACATCTCTAGACCTAATTAGAGTATACTACATCTCTAGACCTAATTAGAACATACTACATCTCTAGACCTAATTAGAGTATACTACATCTCTAGACCTAATTAGAGTATACTACATCTCTAGACCTAATTAGAACATACTACATCTCTAGACCTAATTAGAGTATACTACATCTCTAGACCTAATTAGAACATACTACATCTCTAGACCTAATTAGAACATACTACATCTCTAGACCTAATTAGAACATACTACATCTCTAGACCTAATTAGAACATACTACATCTCTAGACCTAATTAGAGTATACTACATCTCTAGACCTAATTAGAACATACTACATCTCTAGACCTAATTAGAACATACTACATCTCTAGACCTAATTAGAACATAGTACATCTCTAGACCTAATTAGAGTATACTACATCTCTAGACCTAATTAGAACATACTACATCTCTAGACCTAATTAGAACATACTACATCTCTAGACCTAATTAGAACATACTACATCTCTAGACCTAATTAGAACATACTACATCTCTAGACCTAATTAGAACATACTGCATCTCTAGACCTAATTAGAACATACTACATCTCTAGACCTAATTAGAACATACTGCATCTCTAGACCTAATTAGGACATACTCCATCTCTAGACCTAATTAGAACATACTGCATCTCTAGACCTAATTCGAACATACTACATCTCTAGACCTAATTAGAACATACTACATCTCTAGACCTAATTAGAACATACTACATCTCTAGACCTAATTAGAACATACTACATCTCTAGACCTAATTAGAACATAGTACATCTCTAGACCTAATTAGAACATACTACATCTCTAGACCTAATTAGAGTATACTACATCTCTAGACCTAATTAGAACATACTACATCTCTAGACCTACTTAGAACATACTACATCTCTAGACCTAATTAGAACATACTGCATCTCTAGACCTAATTAGAACATACTACATCTCTAGACCTAATTAGAACATACTACATCTCTAGACCTAATTAGAACATACATCTCTAGACCTAGTTAGAGTATACTACATCTCTAGACCTAATTAGAACATACTACATCTCTAGACCTAATTAGAACATACTACATCTCTAGACCTAATTAGAGTATACTGCATCTCTAGACCTAATTAGAACATACTACATCTCTAGACCTAATTAGAACATACATCTCTAGACCTAATTAGAGTATACTACATCTCTAGACCTAATTAGAGTATACTACATCTCTAGACCTAATTAGAACATACTACATCTCTAGACCTAATTAGAACATACTACATCTCTAGACCTAATTAGAACATACTACATGTCTAGACCTAATTAGAACATACTACATCTCTAGACCTAATTAGAGTATACTACATCTCTAGACCTAATTAGAACATACATCTCTAGACCTAATTAGAACATACATCTCTAGACCTAATTAGAACATACATCTCTAGACCTAATTAGAACATACTACATCTCTAGACCTAATTAGAACATACTACATGTCTAGACCTAATTAGAACATACTACATCTCTAGACCTAATTAGAGTATACTACATCTCTAGACCTAATTAGAACATAGTACATCTCTAGACCTAATTAGAACATACTACATCTCTAGACTTAATTAGAGTATACTACATCTCTAGACCTAATTAGAACATACTACATCTCTAGACCTACTTAGAACATACTACATCTCTAGACCTAATTAGAACATACTGCATCTCTAGACCTAATTAGAACATACTACATCTCTAGACCTAATTAGAACATACTACATCTCTAGACCTAATTAGAACATACATCTCTAGACCTAATTAGAGTATACTACATCTCTAGACCTAATTAGAACATACTACATCTCTAGACCTAATTAGAACATACTACATCTCTAGACCTAATTAGAGTATACTGCATCTCTAGACCTAATTAGAACATACTACATCTCTAGACCTAATTAGAACATACTACATCTCTAGACCTAATTAGAACATACTGCATCTCTAGACCTAATTAGAACATACTACATCTCTAGACCTAATTAGAACATACATCTCTAGACCTAATTAGAACATACTACATCTCTAGACCTAATTAGAACATACTACATGTCTAGACCTAATTAGAACATACTACATCTCTAGACCTAATTAGAGTATACTACATCTCTAGACCTAATTAGAACATACATCTCTAGACCTAATTAGAACATACATCTCTAGACCTAATTAGAACATACTACATCTCTAGACCTAATTAGAACATACTACATCTCTAGACCTAATTAGAACATACTACATGTCTAGACCTAATTAGAACATACTACATCTCTAGACCTAATTAGAACATACTACATGTCTAGACCTAATTAGAACATACTACATCTCTAGACCTAATTAGAGTATACTACATCTCTAGACCTAATTAGAACATACTACATCTCTAGACCTAATTAGAACATACTGCATCTCTAGACCTAATTAGAGTATACTACATCTCTAGACCTAATTAGAACATACTACATCTCTAGACCTAATTAGAACATACTACATCTCTAGACCTAATTAGAACATACTACATGTCTAGACCTAATTAGAACATACTACATCTCTAGACCTAATTAGAGTATACTACATCTCTAGACCTAATTAGAGTATACATCTCTAGACCTAATTAGAACATACATCTCTAGACCTAATTAGAACATACTACATCTCTAGACCTAATTAGAACATACTACATGTCTAGACCTAATTAGAACATACTACATCTCTAGACCTAATTAGAGTATACTACATCTCTAGACCTAATTAGAACATACATCTCTAGACCTAATTAGAACATACATCTCTAGACCTAATTAGAACATACTACATCTCTAGACCTAATTAGAACATACTACAGCTCTAGACCTAATTAGAACATATTACATCTCTAGACCTAATTAGAGTATACTACATCTCTAGACCTAATTAGAACATACTACATCTCTAGACCTAATTAGAGTATACTACATCTCTAGACCTAATTAGAACATACTACATCTCTAGACCTAATTAGAACATACTACATCTCTAGACCTAATTAGAACATACTACATCTCTAGACCTAATTAGAACATACTACATCTCTAGACCTAATTAGAACATACTACATCTCTAGACCTAATTAGAAGATACTAGATCTCTAGACCTAATTAGAGTATACTACATCTCTAGACCTATTTAGAACATACTACATCTCTAGACCTAATTAGAACATACATCTCTAGACCTAATTAGAGTATACTACATCTCTAGACCTAATTAGAACATACTACATCTCTAGACCTAATTAGAGTATACTACATCTCTAGACCTAATTAGAACATACTACATCTCTAGACCTAATTAGAACATACTACATCTCTAGACCTAATTAGAACATACTACATCTCTAGACCTAATTAGAACATACTACATCTCTAGACCTAATTAGAACATACTACATTTCTAGACCTAATTAGAACATACTACATTTCTAGACCTAATTAGAACATACTACATCTCTAGACCTAATTAGAACATACTACATCTCTAGACCTAATTAGAGTATACTACATCTCTAGACCTAATTAGAACATACTACATCTCTAGACCTAATTAGAACATACTACATCTCTAGACCTAATTAGAACATACTACATCTCTAGACCTAATTAGAGTATACTACATCTCTAGACCTAATTAGAACATACTACATCTCTAGACCTAATTAGAGTATACTACATCTCTAGACCTAATTAGAGTATACTACATCTCTAGACCTAATTAGAACATACTACATCTCTAGACCTAATTAGAGTATACTACATCTCTAGACCTAATTAGAACATACTACATCTCTAGACCTAATTAGAACATACTACATCTCTAGACCTAATTAGAACATACTACATCTCTAGACCTAATTAGAACATACTACATCTCTAGACCTAATTAGTGTATACTACATCTCTAGACCTAATTAGAACATACTACATCTCTAGACCTAATTAGAACATACTACATCTCTAGACCTAATTAGAACATAGTACATCTCTAGACCTAATTAGAGTATACTACATCTCTAGACCTAATTAGAACATACTACATCTCTAGACCTAATTAGAACATACTACATCTCTAGACCTAATTAGAACATACTACATCTCTAGACCTAATTAGAACATACTACATCTCTAGACCTAATTAGAACATACTGCATCTCTAGACCTAATTAGAACATACTACATCTCTAGACCTAATTAGAACATACTGCATCTCTAGACCTAATTAGGACATACTCCATCTCTAGACCTAATTAGAACATACTGCATCTCTAGACCTAATTAGAACATACTACATCTCTAGACCTAATTAGAACATACTACATCTCTAGACCTAATTAGAACATACATCTCTAGACCTAATTAGAACATACTACATCTCTAGACCTAATTAGAACATACTACATCTCTAGACCTAATTAGAACATACTACATCTCTAGACCTAATTAGAGTATACTACATCTCTAGACCTAATTAGAACATACTACATCTCTAGACCTAATTAGAACATACTACATCTCTAGACCTACTTAGAACATACTACATCTCTAGACCTAATTAGAACATACTGCATCTCTAGACCTAATTAGAACATACTACATCTCTAGACCTAATTAGAACATACTACATCTCTAGACCTAATTAGAACATACATCTCTAGACCTAGTTAGAGTATACTACATCTCTAGACCTAATTAGAACATACTACATCTCTAGACCTAATTAGAACATACTACATCTCTAGACCTAATTAGAGTATACTGCATCTCTAGACCTAATTAGAACATACTACATCTCTAGACCTAATTAGAACATACATCTCTAGACCTAATTAGAGTATACTACATCTCTAGACCTAATTAGAGTATACTACATCTCTAGACCTAATTAGAACATACTACATCTCTAGACCTAATTAGAACATACTACATCTCTAGACCTAATTAGAACATACTACATGTCTAGACCTAATTAGAACATACTACATCTCTAGACCTAATTAGAGTATACTACATCTCTAGACCTAATTAGAACATAGTACATCTCTAGACCTAATTAGAACATACTACATCTCTAGACCTAATTAGAGTATACTACATCTCTAGACCTAATTAGAACATACTACATCTCTAGACCTACTTAGAACATACTACATCTCTAGACCTAATTAGAACATACTGCATCTCTAGACCTAATTAGAACATACTACATCTCTAGACCTAATTAGAACATACATCTCTAGACCTAATTAGAGTATACTACATCTCTAGACCTAATTAGAACATACTACATCTCTAGACCTAATTAGAACATACTACATCTCTAGACCTAATTAGAGTATACTGCATCTCTAGACCTAATTAGAACATACTACATCTCTAGACCTAATTAGAACATACTACATCTCTAGACCTAATTAGAACATACTGCATCTCTAGACCTAATTAGAACATACTACATCTCTAGACCTAATTAGAACATACATCTCTAGACCTAATTAGAACATACTACATCTCTAGACCTAATTAGAACATACTACATGTCTAGACCTAATTAGAACATACTACATCTCTAGACCTAATTAGAGTATACTACATCTCTAGACCTAATTAGAACATACATCTCTAGACCTAATTAGAACATACATCTCTAGACCTAATTAGAACATACTACATCTCTAGACCTAATTAGAGTATACTACATCTCTAGACCTAATTAGAACATACTACATCTCTAGACCTAATTAGAACATACTACATCTCTAGACCTAATTAGAACATACTACATGTCTAGACCTAATTAGAACATACTACATCTCTAGACCTAATTAGAGTATACTACATCTCTAGACCTAATTAGAACATACATCTCTAGACCTAATTAGAACATACATCTCTAGACCTAATTAGAACATACTACATGTCTAGACCTAATTAGAACATACATCTCTAGACCTAATTAGAGTATACTACATCTCTAGACCTAATTAGAACATACTACATCTCTAGACCTAATTAGAACATACTACATCTCTAGACCTAATTAGAACATACTACATCTCTAGACCTAATTAGAGTATACTACATCTCTAGACCTAATTAGAACATACTACATCTCTAGACCTAATTAGAA
This sequence comes from Eledone cirrhosa, assembly GCA_964016885.1. Classification (NCBI taxonomy): domain Eukaryota; kingdom Metazoa; phylum Mollusca; class Cephalopoda; order Octopoda; family Eledonidae; genus Eledone; species Eledone cirrhosa. Next base: position 102,220,229 of record OZ024744.1, read on the forward strand.
CATACTACATCTCTAGACCTAATTAGAACATACTACATGTCTAGACCTAATTAGAACATACTACATCTCTAGACCTAATTAGAACATACATCTCTAGACCTAATTAGAACATACTACATCTCTAGACCTAATTAGAACATACTACATGTCTAGACCTAATTAGAACATACTACATCTCTAGACCTAATTAGAGTATACTACATCTCTAGACCTAATTAGAACATACATCTCTAGACCTAATTAGAACATACATCTCTAGACCTAATTAGAACATACTACATCTCTAGACCTAATTAGAACATACTACAGCTCTAGACCTAATTAGAACATATTACATCTCTAGACCTAATTAGAGTATACTACATCTCTAGACCTAATTAGAACATACTACATCTCTAGACCTAATTAGAGTATACTACATCTCTAGACCTAATTAGAACATACTACATCTCTAGACCTAATTAGAACATACAACATCTCTAGACCTAATTAGAACATACTACATCTCTAGACCTAATTAGAACATACATCTCTAGACCTAATTAGAACATACTACATCTCTAGACCTAATTAGAACATACTACATCTCTAGACCTAATTAGAAGATACTAGATCTCTAGACCTAATTAGAGTATACTACATCTCTAGACCTATTTAGAACATACTACATCTCTAGACCTAATTAGAACATACATCTCTAGACCTAATTAGAGTATACTACATCTCTAGACCTAATTAGAACATACTACATCTCTAGACCTAATTAGAGTATACTACATCTCTAGACCTAATTAGAACATACTACATCTCTAGACCTAATTAGAACATACTACATCTCTAGACCTAATTAGAACATACTACATCTCTAGACCTAATTAGAGTATACTACATCTCTAGACCTAATTAGAACATACTACATCTCTAGACCTAATTAGAGTATACTACATCTCTAGACCTAATTAGAACATACTACATCTCTAGACCTAATTAGAACATACTACATCTCTAGACCTAATTAGAACATACTCCATCTCTAGACCTAATTAGAACATACTACATCTCTAGACCTAATTAGAACATACTACATCTCTAGACCTAATTAGAACATACTACACCTCTAGACCTAATTAGAACATACTACATCTCTAGACCTAATTAGAACATACTACATCTCTAGACCTAATTAGAACATACTACATATCTAGACCTAATTAGAGTATACTACATGTCTAGACCTAATTAGAACATACTACATCTCTAGACCTAATTAGAACATACTGCATCTCTAGACCTAATTAGAACATACATCTCTAGACCTAATTAGAATATACTACATCTCTAGACCTAATTAGAACATACTACATCTTTAGACCTAATTAGAACATACTACATCTCTAGACCTAATTAGAACATACTGCATCTCTAGACCTAATTAGAACATACTGCATCTCTAGACCTAATTAGAACATACTACATCTCTAGACCTAATTAGAACATACTACATCTCTAGACCTAATTAGAACATACTACATCTCTAGACCTAATTAGAACATACTACATCTCTAGACCTAATTAGAACATACTACATCTCTAGACCTAATTAGAGTATACTACATCTCTAGACCTAATTAGAACATACTACATCTCTAGACCTAATTAGAACATACTACATCTCTAGACCTAATTAGAACATACTACATCTCTAGACCTAATTAGAACATACATCTCTAGACCTAATTAGAACATACTACATCTCTAGACCTAATTAGAACATACTCCATCTCTAGACCTAATTAGAACATACTACATCTCTAGACCTAATTAGAACATACTACATCTCTAGACCTAATTAGAACATACTACATCTCTAGACCTAATTAGAACATACTACATCTCTAGACCTAATTAGAACATACTCCATCTCTAGACCTAATTAGAACATACTCCATGTCTAGACCTAATTAGAACATACTACATGTCTAGACCTAATTAGAACATACTACATCTCTAGTCCTAATTAGAACATACTGCATCTCTAGACCTAATTAGAACATACTGCATCTCTAGACCTAATTAGAACATACTCCATCTCTAGACCTAATTAGAACATACTCCATCTCTAGACCTAATTAGAACATACTACATCTCTAGACCTAATTAGAACATACATCTCTAGACCTAATTAGAACATACTGCATCTTTAGACCTAATTAGAACATACTGCATCTCTAGACCTAATTAGAACATACTACATCTCTAGACCTAATTAGAACATACTACATCTCTAGACCTAATTAGAGTATACTACATCTCTAGACCTAATTAGAACATACTACATGTCTAGACCTAATTAGAACATACTACATGTCTAGACCTAATTAGAACATACATCTCTAGACCTAATTAGAACATACATCTCTATACCTAATTAGAACATACATCTCTATACCTAATTAGAACATACATCTCTATACCTAATTAGAACATACTACATCTCTAGACCTAATTAGAACATACTACATCTCTAGACCTAATTAGAGTATACTACATCTCTAAACCTAATTAGAACATACTACATCTCTAGACCTAATTAGAACATACATCTCTAGAGCTAATTAGAACATACTCCATCTCTAGACCTAATTAGAACATACATGTCTAGACCTAATTAGAACATACTACATCTCTAGACCTAATTAGAGTATACTACATCTCTAGACCTAATGAGAACATACTACATCTCTAGACCTAATTAGAACATAGTACATCTCTAGACCTAATTAGAACATACATCTCTAGACCTAATTAGAGTATACTACATCTCTAGACCTAATTAGAACATACTACATGTCTAGACCTAATTAGAACATACTACATCTCTAGACCTAATTAGAACATACTACATCTCTAGACCTAATTAGAACATACTACATCTCTAGACCTAATTAGAACATACTACATCCTTAGACCTAATTAGAACATACTACATCTCTAGACCTAATTAGAACATACTACATGTCTAGACCTAATTAGAACATACTACATCTCTAGACCTAATTAGAGTATACTACATCTCTAAACCTAATTAGAACATACTACATCTCTAGACCTAATTAGAACATACTACATGTCTAGACCTAATTAGAACATACTACATCTCTAGACCTAATTAGAGTATACTACATCTCTAGACCTAATTAGAACATACTACATCTCTAGACCTAATTAGAACATACTACATCTCTAGACCTAATTAGAGTATACTACATCTCTAGACCTAATTAGAACATACTACATCTCTAGACCTAATTAGAACATACTACATCTCTAGACCTAATTAGAACATACTACATCTCTAGACCTAATTAGAACATACTACATCTCTAGACCTAATTAGAGTATACTACATCTCTAGACCTAATTAGAACATACTCCATCTCTAGACCTAATTAGAACATACTACATCTCTAGAGCTAATTAGAACATACTACATCTCTAGAGCTAATTAGAACATACTACATCTCTAGACCTAATTAGAACATACTACATCTCTAGACCTAATTAGAACATACTGCATCTTTAGACCTAATTAGAACATACTGCATCTTTAGACCTAATTAGAACATACTACATCTCTAGACCTAATTAGAACATACTACATCTCTAGACCTAATTAGAGTATACTACATCTCTAGACCTAATTAGAACATACTACATCTCTAGACCTAATTAGAACATACTACATCTCTAGACCTAATTAGAACATACATCTCTAGACCTAATTAGAACATACTACATCTCTAGACCTAATTAGAGTATACTACATCTCTAGACCTAATTAGAACATACTACATCTCTAGATCTAATTAGAACATACTACATCTCTAGACCTAATTAGAACATAGTACATCTCTAGACCTAATTAGAACATACTACATCTCTAGACCTAATTAGAACATACTCCATCTCTAGACCTAATTAGAACATACTACATCTTTAGACCTAATTAGAACATACTACATCTCTAGACCTAATTAGAACATACTCCATATCTAGACCTAATTAGAACATAGTACATCTCTAGACCTAATTAGAACATACTACATCTCTAGACCTAATTAGAGTATACTACATCTCTAGACCTAATTAGAACATACTACATCTCTAGACCTAATTAGAACATACTGCATCTTTAGACCTAATTAGAACATACTCCATCTCTAGACCTAATTAGAACATACTATATCTCTAGACCTAATTAGAACATACTCCATCTCTAGACCTAATTAGAACATAGTACATCTCTAGACCTAATTAGAACATACTGCATCTTTAGACCTAATTAGAACATACTCCATCTCTAGACCTAATTAGAACATACTACATCTCTAGACCTAATTAGAACATACTGCATCTTTAGACCTAATTAGAACATACTCCATCTCTAGACCTAATTAGAACATACTCCATCTCTAGACCTAATTAGAACATACTCCATCTCTAGACCTAATTAGAACATACTCCATCTCTAGACCTAATTAGAACATAGTACATCTCTAGACCTAATTAGAACATAGTACATCTCTAGACCTAATTAGAACATACTACATCTCTAGACCTAATTAGAGTATACTACATCTCTAGACCTAATTAGAACATACTACATCTCTAGACCTAATTAGAACATACTGCATCTTTAGACCTAATTAGAACATACTCCATCTCTAGACCTAATTAGAACATACTCCATCTCTAGACCTAATTAGAACATACTGCATCTCTAGACCTAATTAGAACATACTACATCTCTAGACCTAATTAGAACATACTACATCTCTAGAGCTAATTAGAACATATCTCTAGACCTAATTAGAACATACTCCATCTCTAGACCTAATTAGAGTATACTACATCTCTAGACCTAATTAGAACATACTACATCTCTAGACCTAATTAGAACATACTACATCTCTAGACATAATTAGAACATACTACATCTTTAGACCTAATTAGAACATACTACATCTCTAGACCTAATTAGAACATACTCCATCTCTAGACCTAATTAGAGTATACTACATCTCTAGACCTAATTAGAACATACTACATCTCTAGACCTAATTAGAACATACTCCATCTCTAGACCTAATTAGAACATACTACATCTCTAGACCTAATTAGAACATACTACATCTCTAGACCTAATTAGGACATACTACATGTCTAGACCTAATTAGAACATACTACATCTCTAGACCTAATTAGAACATACTACATCTCTAGACCTAATTAGAACATACTACATCTCTAGACCTAATTAGAACATACTACATCTCTAGACCTAATTAGAACATACTACATCTCTAGACCTAATTAGAGTATACTACATCTCTAGACCTAATTAGAACATACTACATCTCTAGACCTAATTAGAACATACTACATCTCTAGACCTAATCAGAACATACTACATCTCTAGACCTAATCAGAACATACTACATCTCTAGACCTAATTAGAACATACTACATCTCTAGACCTAATTAGAACATACTACATCTCTAGACCTAATTAGAACATACTACATCTCTAGACCTAATTAGAACATACTACATCTCTAGACCTAATTAGAACATACTGCATCTCTCGACCTAATTAGAACATACTACATCTCTAGACCTAATTAGAACATACTACATCTCTAGACCTAATTAGAACATACTACATCTCTAGACCTAATTAGAACATACTACATCTCTAGACCTAATTAGAACATACTGCATCTCTAGACCTAATTAGAACATACTACATCTCTAGACCTAATTAGAACATACTACATCTCTAGACCTAATTAGAACATACTACATCTCTAGACCTAATTAGAACATACTGCATCTCTAGACCTAATTAGAACATACTACATCTCTAGACCTAATTAGAACATACACCTTTAGACCTAATTAGAACATACTACATCTCTAGACCTAATTAGAACATACTACATCTCTAGACCTAATTAGAACATACTACATCTCTAGACCTAATTAGAACATACTACATCTCTAGACCTAATTAGAACATACTACATCTCTAAACATAATTAGAACATACTACATCTCTAGACCTAATTAGAACATACATCTCTAGACCTAATTAGAACATACTCCATCTCTAGACCTAATTAGAACATACTACATCTCTAGACCTAATTAGAACATACTACATCTCTAGACCTAATTAGAGTATACTACATCTCTAGACCTAATTAGAACATACTACATCTCTAGACCTAATTAGAACATATCTCTAGACCTAATTAGAACATACTACATCTGTAGAGCTAATTAGAACATACTACATCTCTAGACTTAATTAGAGTATACTACATCTCTAGACCTAATTAGAACATACTGCATCTCTAGACCTAATTAGAACATACTACATCTCTAGACCTAATTAGAACATACTACATCTCTAGACCTAATTAGAACATACTACATATCTAGACCTAATTAAAACATATTACATCTCTAAACCTAATTAGAACACATCTCTAAACCTAATTAGAACATACATCTCTAAACATAATTAGAACATACTACATCTCTAGACCTAATCAGAACATACATCTCTAGACCTAATTAGAGTATACTACATCTCTAGACCTAAATAGAACATACATCTCTAGACCTAATTAGAACATACTACATCTCTAGACCTAATTAGAACATACTACATCTCTAGACCTAATTAGAACATACTACATCTCTAGACCTAATTAGAACATACTACATCTCTAGACCTAATTAGAACATACTACATCTCTAGACCTAATTAGAACATACTACATCTCTAGACCTAATTAGAACATACTACATCTCTAGACCTAATTAGAACATACTACATCTCTAGACCTAATTAGAACATACTACATCTCTAGACCTAATTAGAACATACTACATCTCTAGACCTAATTAGAACATACTACATCTCTAGACCTAATTAGAACATACTACATCTCTAGACCTAATTAGAACATACTACATCTCTAGACCTAATTAGAACAAACATCTCTGGACCTAATTAGGACATATATCTCTAGACCTAATTTGAACATATCTCTAGACCTAATTAGAACATACTACATCTCTAGACTTAATTAGAACATACTATGTCTCTAGACTTAATTAGAACATACATCTCTCGACCTTATTAGAACATACTGCATCTCTAGACCTAATTAGAACATACATCTCTAGACCAAATTAGAACATACTACAACTCTAGACCTAATTAGAACATACTACATCTCTAGACCTAATTAGAACATACTACATCTCTAGACCTAATTAGAACATACTACATCTCTAGACCTAATTAGAAGATACTAGATCTCTAGACCTAATTAGAGTATACTACATCTCTAGACCTATTTAGAACATACTACATCTCTAGACCTAATTAGAACATACATCTCTAGACCTAATTAGAGTATACTACATCTCTAGACCTAATTAGAACATACTACATCTCTAGACCTAATTAGAGTATACTACATCTCTAGACCTAATTAGAACATACTACATCTCTAGACCTAATTAGAACATACTACATCTCTAGACCTAATTAGAACATACTACATCTCTAGACCTAATTAGAGTATACTACATCTCTAGACCTAATTAGAACATACTACATCTCTAGACCTAATTAGAGTATACTACATCTCTAGACCTAATTAGAACATACTACATCTCTAGACCTAATTAGAACATACTACATCTCTAGACCTAATTAGAACATACTCCATCTCTAGACCTAATTAGAACATACTACATCTCTAGACCTAATTAGAACATACTACATCTCTAGACCTAATTAGAACATACTACACCTCTAGACCTAATTAGAACATACTACATCTCTAGACCTAATTAGAACATACTACATCTCTAGACCTAATTAGAACATACTACATCTCTAGACCTAATTAGAGTATACTACATGTCTAGACCTAATTAGAACATACTACATCTCTAGACCTAATTAGAACATACTGCATCTCTAGACCTAATTAGAACATACATCTCTAGACCTAATTAGAATATACTACATCTCTAGACCTAATTAGAACATACTACATCTTTAGACCTAATTAGAACATACTACATCTCTAGACCTAATTAGAACATACTGCATCTCTAGACCTAATTAGAACATACTGCATCTCTAGACCTAATTAGAACATACTACATCTCTAGACCTAATTAGAACATACTACATCTCTAGACCTAATTAGAACATACTACATCTCTAGACCTAATTAGAACATACTACATCTCTAGACCTAATTAGAACATACTACATCTCTAGACCTAATTAGAGTATACTACATCTCTAGACCTAATTAGAACATACTACATCTCTAGACCTAATTAGAACATACTACATCTCTAGACCTAATTAGAACATACTACATCTCTAGACCTAATTAGAACATACATCTCTAGACCTAATTAGAACATACTACATCTCTAGACCTAATTAGAACATACTCCATCTCTAGACCTAATTAGAACATACTACATCTCTAGACCTAATTAGAACATACTACATCTCTAGACCTAATTAGAACATACTACATCTCTAGACCTAATTAGAACATACTACATCTCTAGACCTAATTAGAACATACTCCATCTCTAGACCTAATTAGAACATACTCCATGTCTAGACCTAATTAGAACATACTACATGTCTAGACCTAATTAGAACATACTACATCTCTAGTCCTAATTAGAACATACTGCATCTCTAGACCTAATTAGAACATACTGCATCTCTAGACCTAATTAGAACATACTCCATCTCTAGACCTAATTAGAACATACTCCATCTCTAGACCTAATTAGAACATACTACATCTCTAGACCTAATTAGAACATACTACATCTCTAGACCTAATTAGAACATACTGCATCTTTAGACCTAATTAGAACATACTGCATCTCTAGACCTAATTAGAACATACTACATCTCTAGACCTAATTAGAACATACTACATCTCTAGACCTAATTAGAGTATACTACATCTCTAGACCTAATTAGAACATACTACATGTCTAGACCTAATTAGAACATACTACATGTCTAGACCTAATTAGAACATACATCTCTAGACCTAATTAGAACATACATCTCTATACCTAATTAGAACATACATCTCTATACCTAATTAGAACATACATCTCTATACCTAATTAGAACATACTACATCTCTAGACCTAATTAGAACATACTACATCTCTAGACCTAATTAGAGTATACTACATCTCTAAACCTAATTAGAACATACTACATCTCTAGACCTAATTAGAACATACATCTCTAGAGCTAATTAGAACATACTCCATCTCTAGACCTAATTAGAACATACATGTCTAGACCTAATTAGAACATACTACATCTCTAGACCTAATTAGAGTATACTACATCTCTAGACCTAATGAGAACATACTACATCTCTAGACCTAATTAGAACATAGTACATCTCTAGACCTAATTAGAACATACATCTCTAGACCTAATTAGAGTATACTACATCTCTAGACCTAATTAGAACATACTACATGTCTAGACCTAATTAGAACATACTACATCTCTAGACCTAATTAGAACATACTACATCTCTAGACCTAATTAGAACATACTACATCTCTAGACCTAATTAGAACATACTACATCTCTAGACCTAATTAGAACATACTACATCTCTAGACCTAATTAGAACATACTACATGTCTAGACCTAATTAGAACATACTACATCTCTAGACCTAATTAGAGTATACTACATCTCTAAACCTAATTAGAACATACTACATCTCTAGACCTAATTAGAACATACTACATGTCTAGACCTAATTAGAACATACTACATCTCTAGACCTAATTAGAGTATACTACATCTCTAGACCTAATTAGAACATACTACATCTCTAGACCTAATTAGAACATACTACATCTCTAGACCTAATTAGAGTATACTACATCTCTAGACCTAATTAGAACATACTACATCTCTAGACCTAATTAGAACATACTACATCTCTAGACCTAATTAGAACATACTACATCTCTAGACCTAATTAGAACATACTACATCTCTAGACCTAATTAGAGTATACTACATCTCTAGACCTAATTAGAACATACTCCATCTCTAGACCTAATTAGAACATACTACATCTCTAGACATAATTAGAACATACGACATGTCTAGACCTAATTAGAACATACTACATCTCTAGACCTAATTAGAGTATACTACATCTCTAGACCTAATTAGAACATAGTACATCTCTAGACCTAATTAGAGTATACTGCATCTCTAGACCTAATTAGAACATACTACATCTCTAGACCTAATTAGAACATACTACATCTCTAGACCTAATTAGAACATACTACATCTCTAGACTTAATTAGAACATACATCTCTGGACGTAATTAGAACATAGATCTCTAGACCTAATTAGAGTATACTACATCTCTAGACTTAATTAGAACATACTACATCTCTAGACCTAATTAGAACATACATCTCTAGACCTAATTAGAAGATATCTCTAGACCTAATTAGAACATACTACATCTCTAGAGCTAATTAGAACATACTACATCTCTAGACCTAATTAGAACATACTACATCTCTAGACCTAATTAGAACATACTGCATCTTTAGACCTAATTAGAACATACTGCATCTTTAGACCTAATTAGAACATACTACATCTCTAGACCTAATTAGAACATACTACATCTCTAGACCTAATTAGAGTATACTACATCTCTAGACCTAATTAGAACATACTACATCTCTAGACCTAATTAGAACATACTACATCTCTAGACCTAATTAGAACATACATCTCTAGACCTAATTAGAACATACTACATCTCTAGACCTAATTAGAGTATACTACATCTCTAGACCTAATTAGAACATACTACATCTCTAGATCTAATTAGAACATACTACATCTCTAGACCTAATTAGAACATAGTACATCTCTAGACCTAATTAGAACATACTACATCTCTAGACCTAATTAGAACATACTCCATCTCTAGACCTAATTAGAACATACTACATCTTTAGACCTAATTAGAACATACTACATCTCTAGACCTAATTAGAACATACTCCATATCTAGACCTAATTAGAACATAGTACATCTCTAGACCTAATTAGAACATACTACATCTCTAGACCTAATTAGAGTATACTACATCTCTAGACCTAATTAGAACATACTACATCTCTAGACCTAATTAGAACATACTGCATCTTTAGACCTAATTAGAACATACTCCATCTCTAGACCTAATTAGAACATACTATATCTCTAGACCTAATTAGAACATACTCCATCTCTAGACCTAATTAGAACATAGTACATCTCTAGACCTAATTAGAACATACTGCATCTTTAGACCTAATTAGAACATACTCCATCTCTAGACCTAATTAGAACATACTACATCTCTAGACCTAATTAGAACATACTGCATCTTTAGACCTAATTAGAACATACTCCATCTCTAGACCTAATTAGAACATACTCCATCTCTAGACCTAATTAGAACATACTCCATCTCTAGACCTAATTAGAACATAGTACATCTCTAGACCTAATTAGAACATAGTACATCTCTAGACCTAATTAGAACATACTACATCTCTAGACCTAATTAGAGTATACTACATCTCTAGACCTAATTAGAACATACTACATCTCTAGACCTAATTAGAACATACTGCATCTTTAGACCTAATTAGAACATACTCCATCTCTAGACCTAATTAGAACATACTCCATCTCTAGACCTAATTAGAACATACTGCATCTCTAGACCTAATTAGAACATACTACATCTCTAGACCTAATTAGAACATACTACATCTCTAGAGCTAATTAGAACATATCTCTAGACCTAATTAGAACATACTCCATCTCTAGACCTAATTAGAGTATACTACATCTCTAGACCTAATTAGAACATACTACATCTCTAGACCTAATTAGAACATACTACATCTCTAGACCTAATTAGAACATACTACATCTCTAGACATAATTAGAACATACTACATCTTTAGACCTAATTAGAACATACTACATCTCTAGACCTAATTAGAACATACTCCATCTCTAGACCTAATTAGAGTATACTACATCTCTAGACCTAATTAGAACATACTACATCTCTAGACCTAATTAGAACATACTCCATCTCTAGACCTAATTAGAACATACTACATCTCTAGACCTAATTAGAACATACTACATCTCTAGACCTAATTAGGACATACTACATGTCTAGACCTAATTAGAACATACTACATCTCTAGACCTAATTAGAACATACTACATCTCTAGACCTAATTAGAACATACTACATCTCTAGACCTAATTAGAACATACTACATCTCTAGACCTAATTAGAACATACTACATCTCTAGACCTAATTAGAGTATACTACATCTCTAGACCTAATTAGAACATACTACATCTCTAGACCTAATTAGAACATACTACATCTCTAGACCTAATCAGAACATACTACATCTCTAGACCTAATCAGAACATACTACATCTCTAGACCTAATCAGAACATACTACATCTCTAGACCTAATTAGAACATACTACATCTCTAGACCTAATTAGAACATACTACATCTCTAGACCTAATTAGAACATACTACATCTCTAGACCTAATTAGAACATACTACATCTCTAGACCTAATTAGAACATACTGCATCTCTCGACCTAATTAGAACATACTACATCTCTAGACCTAATTAGAACATACTACATCTCTAGACCTAATTAGAACATACTACATCTCTAGACCTAATTAGAACATACTACATCTCTAGACCTAATTAGAACATACTGCATCTCTAGACCTAATTAGAACATACTACATCTCTAGACCTAATTAGAACATACTACATCTCTAGACCTAATTAGAACATACTACATCTCTAGACCTAATTAGAACATACTGCATCTCTAGACCTAATTAGAACATACATCTCTAGACCTAATTAGAACATACACCTTTAGACCTAATTAGAACATACTACATCTCTAGACCTAATTAGAACATACTACATCTCTAGACCTAATTAGAACATACTACATCTCTAGACCTAATTAGAACATACTACATCTCTAGACCTAATTAGAACATACTACATCTCTAAACATAATTAGAACATACTACATCTCTAGACCTAATTAGAACATACATCTCTAGACCTAATTAGAACATACTCCATCTCTAGACCTAATTAGAACATACTACATCTCTAGACCTAATTAGAACATACTACATCTCTAGACCTAATTAGAACATATCTCTAGACCTAATTAGAACATACTACATCTGTAGAGCTAATTAGAACATACTACATCTCTAGACCTAATTAGAACATACTACATCTCTAGACCTAATTAGAACATACTACATCTCTAGACCTAATTAGAACATACTACATATCTAGACCTAATTAAAACATATTACATCTCTAAACCTAATTAGAACACATCTCTAAACCTAATTAGAACATACTACATCTCTAAACATAATTAGAACATACTACATCTCTAGACCTAATCAGAACATACATCTCTAGACCTAATTAGAGTATACTACATCTCTAGACCTAAATAGAACATACATCTCTAGACCTAATTAGAACATACTACATCTCTAGACCTAATTAGAACATACTACATCTCTAGACCTAATTAGAACATACTACATCTCTAGACCTAATTAGAACATACTACATCTCTAGACCTAATTAGAACATACTACATCTCTAGACCTAATTAGAACATACTACATCTCTAGACCTAATTAGAACATACTACATCTCTAGACCTAATTAGAACATACTACATCTCTAGACCTAATTAGAACATACTACATCTCTAGACCTAATTAGAACATACTACATCTCTAGACCTAATTAGAACATACTACATCTCTAGACCTAATTAGAACATACTACATCTCTAGACCTAATTAGAACATACTACATCTCTAGACCTAATTAGAACAAACATCTCTGGACCTAATTAGGACATATATCTCTAGACCTAATTTGAACATATCTCTAGACCTAATTAGAACATACTACATCTCTAGACTTAATTAGAACATACTATGTCTCTAGACTTAATTAGAACATACATCTCTCGACCTTATTAGAACATACTGCATCTCTAGACCTAATTAGAACATACATCTCTAGACCAAATTAGAACATACTACAACTCTAGACCTAATTAGAACATATATCTCTAGAGCTAATTAGAACATACTACATCTCTAGACCAAATTAGAACATACTACATCTCTAGACTTAATTAGAACATACATCTGTAGTGACTCCTAACGGTGAAATCCAGAACTCATGAGAGTTACGTCCCTTGGGGACTGTAATGACCCCTAGTGTCAATGACAGAAGTAAATGGAGTTACGTCCCCATGGGGACTATATATAGAGACAGCCAGAGCGCTCTACCTCTTTTCCACTCGCAGCACCCCTGGAGAATGGAGGCGATTTCGCCTACTCCACTTCAGCCTTCACCCTTGACCCTTGACACGCGGGATGCAAATACCAGTCTACTCCAGTGAACATGTTAAGAGCAACTCTTTTTACTACCAACAGCCTCATGAACCAACCACACCATTCCATTGTTCAACCTTCACAACTAGTGGTAATATGTCCTTTCTTTGACTTCAATGAAGTAAACCTTTGTATATAAACCAAAAAGCCATTCTTGTTATTTCTACAACTATTATCTGTTATAATACCATTCTTCTAAACATCTCTAGACCTAATTAGAACATACATCTCTAGACCTAATTAGAATATACTATATCTCTAGACCTAATTAGAATATACTATATCTCTAGACCTAATTAGAATATACTATATCTCTAGACCTAATTAGAATATACTATATCTCTAGACCCAATTAGAACATACATCTCTAGACCTAATTTGAACATACTACATCTCTAGACCTAATTAGAACATATATCTCTAGACCTAATTAGAACATATATCTCTAGACCTAATTAGAACATATATCTCTAGACCTAATTAGAACATACTACATCTCTAGACCCAATTAGAACATACTACATCTCTAGACCCAATTAGAACATACATCTATAATGGAATACTCCTACATATTACGGGCGAAGATTCGAAACCGAATCTGAGTTTTCCCACGTCTGGGACAAGCCATGGTTAGTTGTTTTCGCCTTTGTCCTGTCAACGGTGATGGATGACATTCTATTTCACCTGTGACCCCAACCCCTTGGGAGATGCTAACCACAGGTCAGCTGATGGTTGTTTACGCCCGAGAGAAAAGAGGTGAGATGATATATCCATCCTTCTAACTTCAACCGTTATAAATACAAGGGTTGTTTACGCCCGGGAGAAAAACAGACTACAGACAAGAAAGGAGGTTTCACTGACGCTGTTAAATCTCCCTTCATGAAAAACCAGCCTGTCCACTAATTTCTCACATGCCATTCCCGCCTGGCTGATTGATTACTACTACTGCTAAGACAAGAAAGTATACTAATACACACACTCACACACATAGTAAGTTCACACTGTTTGCATTTTTACACGCACCATTTCTGTCTGTCATATTGTATCTTTCAGATACAATACAAATTGTATTATATAGTATTCTTTTATACTTGTATTTATGTGACTCGAAGAGCCACCAACTCATTGTATGAATATTTCATGTTATAGATTTTATCATTCAATGTTCAAATTGAATATTGTTATAATAAAATAAACATTGTAACAACACAATCCTGGTAAAACACGAACATCAATCTCAGCGAAAAAGAGTGTACCACTTTCGCTGAGTTGAAGAAAATATTGTCCGAGGCTACAATGATGAGTTACCCCAAACCTGATGCCCCAATGTGTTTATTGACTGATGCATCCGATTTCGGAGTTGGAGGTGTGCTTCAACAACTCTCTGGCGATATTTGGCAACCTGTATCTTTCTCTAAGCGATTAAAACCTGCAGAAACTAAGTACAGCACATTCAGCCGTGAATTATTGGCAGCATACCTTGCTGTCAACCATTTTCGACACATGCTAGAAGGTCATGTGTTCTCAATATACACCGACCACGAACCACTAGTGTACGCGTTCAACGCCAAGACTGACCGACACTTACCCAGGGAGGTCCGACATCTGGACTTCATTTCTCAGTACACTACTGATATTCGGTACATTAAGGGTGCCACCAATTCAGCAGCTGATGCCCTATCGCACATGGAGTTTAATGCAATCCACACCACTGCCACTATCGATCTCCAGAAGATTGCAGCAGATCAACAGAATAACGAGGAACTGCTGCAGCTCCGGAAATCATCCTTGAAATTGCAGGAATGCCCACTGCCCTCTTCAGGTTATATTTGGTGCGACATCTCAACAGGCCACGAGCGCCCATACATGCCCCGGAAACATCGATGCAACGTTTTTTTGGCACTGTATTCTCTGGCACACCCTGGCGTCCATGCCACGCAGAAACTGATGGTTGCCCACTTTGTGTGGCCCAACATCAACAAGGACACCCGTGAATGGGCTAGGCACTGTATTACGTGGTATAAGGCGAAAATTCACCGGCACATCAAAGCCCCAATCGGTTGTTTCGCAACACCTGATGCACGGTTCCAACATGTGCACATAGACATCATTGGACCTTTGCCTCCTTCTCACAACTACACTCATCTTCTCACCTGTGTCGACCAATTTTCTCGCTGGCCAAACCTTTCCCCTGACGGGTTTCGCGTTTCGGCACACCTGCGACCATCACTACGGATAGAGGACGTCAGTTTGATTTGCACCTCTTTACCTAGCTGACGCGTCTCCTCGGGTGTAAACACAGCCATACAATGGCATATCACCATGCAGCTAACGGTAGGTTGAACGCTCCACCATCAGCCAAAAGCAGCCATCAAGGTTTACGCAGACTCCACTAACTAGTTCGAATACCTCCCACTCATTCTTCTCGGTATTCGTTCCACTATTAAGGAGGGAGTCGGACATTCTCCGGCTGAAATGGTTTATGGTACGGTACTCGCTCTACCCGGGAAAATGATCGCTCCTGTTTCGCCACAAGAACTTCCAGACTCAACAAAATATGTGCACCGTTTACGGTCATCGATGTCACATCTGTCTCCTTCAGCCCCTAAACAACAGCACGTTACTTCACACATATCAAAGGACATCGATACATGGACGCATGTTTTCATTAGAAATGACAGTATTCTATCGCAACTTCGCCCGCCGTATTCTGAGCCCTATAAGGTGATACAGAAACGCCCTAAATATTTCGCCCTCGACTTGAACGGGAAACGAAAGACCGTTTCCATTGACCGTTTAAAAAAAGCGTTCATGGAACAGGATTTGCCACCAGTACCCACCGTTTCTCCAGCAGACTCACCAACAACTTTCCCCCGACACAAACACAACAAATTCTGCACAACCCCGACACACCAAATCTGGAAGAACAGTTCGATGGCCCACGCGATACGTACAAGTTTATCGGATAAGTACAAATTATGCACCTGGTCGACATTTCAGCTAATTTGTATATTTCAATGAATCGGCCAATTTCTGTGGTCATGAACTATTGCTACACAAATCAATTGACTGTGCATCACACACATCAAAAGAACAGACAAAAGAACATTTTTCCATTTTTATGAAATGAATAAACATTTTCAATATTATGTAACATCACAGTACATTTTCCTGCATGTAAATTTGTTTTACTTTGCATGTTTTCTTTCATTTTGCTTGTTTGTAAATGACTTTAATGTTTTTTTTTCTGATTTTCTTACACACCTAGTCATACCTATCTTAATTTCACATACACCTAGATTGTTCAATCTTTAGCTTTCTCATTGGAAGGGGCGTACTATAACGGAATACTCTTACATATTACCGGCGAAGATTCGAAACTGAATCTGAGCTTTCCCGCATCTAGAACAAGCCATGGTTAGTTGTTTTCGCCTTTGTCCTGTCAACGGTGATGGATGACATTCTATTTCACCTGCAACAGCAACCCCTTGGGAGATGCTAACCACAGGTCAGCTGATGGTTGTTTACGCCCGAGAGAAAAGAGGTGAGATGATATATCCATCCTTCTAACTTCAACCGTTATAAATACAAGGGTTGTTTACGCCCGGGAGAAAAACAGACTACAGACAAGAAAGGAGGTTTCACTGACGCTGTTAAATCTCCCTTCATGAAAAACCAGCCTGTCCACTAATCTCACATGCCATTCCCGCCTGGCTGATTGATTACTACTACTGCTAAGACAAGAAAGTATACTAATACGCATACTCACACACATAGTAAGTTCACACTGTTTGCATTTTTACACGCACCATTTCTGTTTGTCATATTGTATCTTTCAGATACAATACAAATTATATTATATAGTATTCTGTGATACTTGTATTTATGTGACTCAAAGAGCCACCAACTCATTGTATGAATATTTCATGTTATAGATTTTATCATTCAATGTTCAAAATGAATATTGTTATAATAAAATAAACATTGTAACAACACAATCCTGGTATCATTCTTTGTATTGAAACCACCATACCAACAATTCCATCTATTCGTTACACATCTCTAGATCTAATTAGAACATACATCTCTAGACCTAATTAGAACATACATCTCTAGATCTAATTAGAGTATACTACATCTCTAGACCTAATTAGAACATACTACATCTCTAGAGCTAATTAGAACATACTACATCTCTGGACCTAATTAGAACATACTACATCTCTAGAGCTAATTAGAACATACTACATCTCTAGACCTAATTAGAACATACTACATCTCTAGACCTAATTAGACTATACTACATCTCTAGACCTAATTAGAACATATCTCTAGACCTAATTAGAACATACTACATCTCTAGAGCTAATTAGAACATACTACATCTCTGGACCTAATTAGAACATACTACATCTCTAGAGCTAATTAGAACATACTACATCTCTAGACCTAATTAGAACATACTACATCTCTGGACCTAATTAGAACATACTACATCTCTGGACCTAATTAGAACATACTACATCTCTGGACCTAATTAGAACATACTACATCTCTGGACCTAATTAGAACATACTACATCTCTAGAGCTAATTAGAACATACTACATCTCTAGAGCTAATTAGAACATACTACATCTCTGGACCTAATTAGAACATACTACATCTCTAGACCTAATTAGAACATACTACATCTCTAGACCTAATTAGAACATACTACATCTCTAGACCTAATTAGAGTATACTACATCTCTAGACCTAATTAGAACATACTACATCTCTAGACCTAATTAGAACATACTACATCTCTAGACCTAATTAGAGTATACTACATCTCTAGACTTAATTAGAGTATACTACATCTCTAGACCTAATTAGAACATACTGCATCTCTAGACCTAATTAGAACATACTACATCTCTAGACCTAATTAGAACATACTACATCTCTAGACCTAATTAGAGTATACTACATCTCTAGACCTAATTAGAACATACTACATCTCTAGACCTAATTAGAACATACTACATCTCTAGACCTAATTAGAACATACTACATCTCTAGACCTAATTAGAACATACTACATCTCTAGACCTAATTAGAGTATACTACATCTCTAGACCTAATTAGAACATACTACATCTCTAGACCTAATTAGAACATACTACATCTCTAGACCTAATTAGAGTATACTACATCTCTAGACCTAATTAGAACATACTACATCTCTAGACCTAATTAGAACATACTACATCTCTAGACCTAATTAGAGTATACTACATCTCTAGACCTAATTAGAACATACTACATCTCTAGACCTAATTAGAACATACTACATCTCTGGACCTAATTAGAACATATCTCTAGACCTAATTAGAACATACTACATCTCTAGACCTAATTAGAACATACACCTCTAGACCTAATTAGAACATACTACATCTCTAGACCTAATTAGAACATACTACATCTCTAGACTTAATTAGAACATATATCTCTAGACCTAATTAGAACATACATCTCTAGACCTAATTAGAACATACTACATCTCTAGACCTAATTAGAACATATCTCTAGACCTAATTAGAACATACTACATCTCTAGACCTAATTAGAACATACACCTCTAGACCTAATTAGAACATACTACATCTCTAGACCTAATTAGAACATACTACATCTCTAGACCTAATTAGAACATATATCTCTAGACCTAATTAGAACATACATCTCTAGACCTAATTAGAACATACTACATCTCTAGACCTAATTAGAACATACACCTCTAGACCTAATTAGAACATACTACATCTCTAGACCTAATTAGAACATACTACATCTCTGGACCTAATTAGAACATACATCACTAGACCTAATTAGAACATACTATATCTCTAGACCTAATTAGAACATACATCTCTAGACCTAATTAGAACATACATCTCTAGACCTAATTAGAACATATATCTCTAGACCTAATTAGAACATACTACATCTCTAGACCTAATTAGAACATACTACATCTCTAGACCTAATTAGAACATACTACATCTCTAGACCTAATTAGAACATACTACATCTCTAGACCTAATTAGAACATACTACATCTCTAGACCTAATTAGAACATACTACATCTCTAGACCTAATTAGAACATACTACATCTCT
Source organism: Eledone cirrhosa (assembly GCA_964016885.1). Lineage (NCBI taxonomy): Eukaryota > Metazoa > Mollusca > Cephalopoda > Octopoda > Eledonidae > Eledone > Eledone cirrhosa. Next base: position 102,241,103 of record OZ024744.1, read on the forward strand.
AGACCTAATTAGAACATACTACATCTCTAGACCTAATTAGAACATACTACATCTCTAGACCTAATTAGAACATACTACATCTCTAGACCTAATTAGAACATACTACATCTCTAGACCTAATTAGAACATACTACATCTCTAGACCTAATTAGAACATACTACATCTCTAGACCTAATTAGAACATACTACATCTCTAGAACTAATTAGAACATACTACATCTCTAGACCTAATTAGAACATACTACATCTCTAGACCTAATTAGAACATACTACATCTCTAGACCTAATTAGAACATACTACATCTCTAGACCTAATTAGAACATACTACATCTCTAGACCTAATTAGAACATACTACATCTCTAGACCTAATTAGAACATACTACATCTCTAGAACTAATTAGAACATATCTCTAGACTTAATTAGAACATATCTCTAGACCTAATTAGAACATACACCTTTAGACCTAATTAGAACATACTACATCTCTAGAACTAATTAGAATATATCTCTAGACCTAATTAGAACATACACCTTTAGACCTAATTAGAACATACATCTCTAGAACTAATTAGAACATACATCTCTAGACCTAATTAGAACATACTACATATCCACACCTATTTAAAACATATCTCTAGATCTAATTAGAACATATCTTTAGACCTAATTAGAACATACGTCTCTAGACCTACATATCTAGACCTAATTAAAACATATCTCTAGACCTAATTAGAACATATCTCTAGACCTAATTAGAACATATCTCTAGACCTAATTAGAACATATCTTTAGACCTAATTAGAACATATCTCTAGAACTAATTAGAACATACTACATCTCTAGACCTAATTAGAACATACTACATCTCTGGACCTAATTAGAACATAGTACATCTCTAGACCTAATTAGAGTATACTACATCTCTAGACCTAATTAGAACATACTACATCTCTGGACCTAATTAGAACATAAGTCAATGTAGTCAATAGGACGATATTAAGTGTTGGCTTCTCATCTTCTGAAAGAATCCCTGTCATACTTAATGGGGAGATTCTGTAAAAAGTTGATCAATTCAAGTATCTTGGCACCAAAATATCAGCAATGCTCTGGGGTCAATTTAATTGACCTTCCCCTTCCCCTCAAACTGTTGGCGTTGTGCCTATATTAATAACCATTATTTGAAATATAAATAAATCAACTTTTAAAAGGAAACAATATTGAAGCCATTTCCCTATATACATGCCCTCACTAATTCATTACATACCTGGTTTTATTAAGCCACAGCATTCTTTACAATGTGGGATCTCATCGTTGAAAATTTTCTCTGTAGAAAAGATAATTTAAAGATAAAATTTATAGAAGTTTGATTGAAATTAGATTAAAGTTACTGAAATATCTATTTTTAAGATACTAAAACTTGGAATATCTTTATATTACCTCAATGATCCAAATAATTTGCATATTTATTGAGAAAATTCTATGTGAAATAGTTCCATTTAGAAATCATGACTTTGCTTAATTATCTCATTAACACTTCTTTTGTGAACAGTAACAAATGTCAATTTATTATCTTCAATCAAAACTGTAAACTTGATAGCTACGCTCAAACAAGACATGGTTAAGCTCAAATGCAGAGCTAAGAGACAACCTTACTGTATTTGATACATTTACCGTATATACTTGAATATAAGCTGATCTGAATATAAGCACCCCCAACATCACCCTTCTATTTTATGTCTGGGAAATGGGTAAAAACCCAAACCCCATTTATAAGCCAAGGTAGCTAATCAACACATTATGTTTAGATGGTGTATATAAGCCAACTTTACCATTTTACAATAAATTTTTTGGGGGTCACATATTCCTCAGCGTACATTCGAGTGTGTAAGGAAGCTATATATAAATTTGAGTGACTTCCGTCACACACTAGAGATGACTGAGGAAAGAAGGGGTGATGACGTCACACACTAGAGATGACTGAGGAAGGAAGGGGTGATGACGTCACACACTAGAGATGGCTGAGGAAGGAAGGGGTGATGACATCACACGCTAGAGATGACTAAGGAAGGAAGGGGTGATGACGTCACACACTAGAGATGACTGAAGAAGGAAGGGGTGATGACGTCACATACTAGAGATGACTGAGGAAGGAAGGGGTGATGACGTCACACACTAGAGATGACTGAGGAAGGAAGGGGTGATGACATCACACGCTAGAGATGACTAAGGAAGGAAGGGGTGATGACGTCACACACTAGAGATGACTGAGGAAGGAAGGGGTGATGACATCACACACTAGAGATGACTGAGACTGAGAAAAGAAGGGGTGATGACGTCACACACTAGAGATGACTGAGGAAGGAAGGGGTGATGACGTCACACACTAGAGATGACTGAGGAAGGAAGGGGTGATGACATCACACGCTAGAGATGACTAAGGAAGGAAGGGGTGATGACGTCACACTAGAGAGGACTGAGGAAGGAAGGGGTGATGACGTCACACACTAGAGATGACTGAGGAAGGAAGGGGTGATGACGTCACACACTAGAGATGACTGAGGAAAGAAGGGGTGATGACGTCACACACTAGAGATGACTGAGGAAGGAAGAGGTGATGACATCACACGCTAGAGATGACTGAGGAAGGAAGGGGTGATGACGTCACACTAGAGAGGACTGAGGAAGGAAGGGGTGATGACGTCACACACTAGAGATGACTGAGGAAGGAAGGGGTGATGACGTCACACACTAGAGATGACTGAGGAAAGAAGGGGTGATAACGTCACACACTAGAGATGACTGAGGAAGGAAGAGGTGATGACATCACACGCTAGAGATGACTGAGGAAGGAAGGGGTGATGACGTCACACTAGAGAGGACTGAGGAAGGAAGGGGTGATGACGTCACACTAGAGAGGACTGAGGAAGGAAGGGGTGATGACGTCACACACTAGAGATGACTGAGGAAGGAAGGGGTGATGACGTCACACACTAGAGATGACTGCGGAAAGGGGTGATGACGTCACACACTAGAGATGGCTGAGGAAGGAAGGGGTGATGACATCACACGCTAGAGATGACTAAGGAAGGAAGGGGTGATGACGTCACACACTAGAGATGACTGAAGAAGGAAGGGGTGATGACGTCACACACTAGAGATGACTGAGGAAGGAAGGGGTGATGACGTCACACACTAGAGATGACTGAGGAAGGAAGGGGTGATGACATCACACGCTAGAGATGACTAAGGAAGGAAGGGGTGATGACGTCACACACTAGAGATGACTGAGGAAGGAAGGGGTGATGACATCACACACTAGAGATGACTGAGACTGAGAAAAGAAGGGGTGATGACGTCACACACTAGAGATGACTAAGGAAGGAAGGGGTGATGACGTCACACTAGAGAGGACTGAGGAAGGAAGGGGTGATGACGTCACACACTAGAGATGACTGAGGAAGGAAGGGGTGATGACGTCACACACTAGAGATGACTGAGGAAAGAAGGGGTGATGACGTCACACACTAGAGATGACTGAGGAAGGAAGAGGTGATGACATCACACGCTAGAGATGACTGAGGAAGGAAGAGGTGATGACATCACACGCTAGAGATGACTGAGGAAGGAAGGGGTGATGACGTCACACTAGAGAGGACTGAGGAAGGAAGGGGTGATGACGTCACACACTAGAGATGACTGAGGAAGGAAGGGGTGATGACGTCACACACTAGAGATGACTGAGGAAAGAAGGGGTGATAACGTCACACACTAGAGATGACTGAGGAAGGAAGAGGTGATGACATCACACGCTAGAGATGACTGAGGAAGGAAGGGGTGATGACGTCACACTAGAGAGGACTGAGGAAGGAAGGGGTGATGACGTCACACACTAGAGATGACTGAGGAAGGAAGGGGTGATGACGTCACACACTAGAGATGACTGAGGAAAGAAGGGGTGATGACGTCACACACTAGAGATGACTGAGGAAGGAAGAGGTGATGACATCACACGCTAGAGATGACTGAGGAAGGAAGGGGTGATGACGTCACACACTAGAGATGACTGAGGAAGGAAGGGGTGATGACATCACATACTAGAGATGACTGGGGAAGGAAGGGGTGCTGACGTCACATACTAGAGATGACTGAGGGAGGAAGGGGTGATGACGTCACACACTAGAGATGACTGAGGAAGGAAGGGATGATGACGGCACATACTGGAGATGACTGGGGAAGGAAGGGGTGATGACATCACATACTAGAGATGACTGAGGAAGGAAGGGGTGATGACATCACATAGTAGAGATGACTGAGGAAGGAAGGGGTGATGACGTCACATACTGGAGATGACTGAGGAAGGAAGAGGTGATGACGTCACACACTAGAGATGACTAAGGAAGGAAGGGGTGATGACGTCACACACTAGAGATGACTGAGGAAGGAAGGGGTGATGACGTCACACACTAGAGATGACTGAGGAAGGAAGGGGTGATGACGTCACACACTAGAGATGACTGAGGAAAGAAGGGGTGATGACGTCACACACTAGAGATGACTGAGGAAGGAAGAGGTGATGACATCACACGCTAGAGATGACTGAGGAAGGAAGGGGTGATGACGTCACACACTAGAGATGACTGAGGAAGGAAGGGGTGATGACATCACATACTAGAGATGACTGGGGAAGGAAGGGGTGCTGACGTCACACACTAGAGATGACTGAGGAAAGGGGTGATGACATCACATACTAGAGATGACTGAGGAAGGAAGGGGTAATGACGTCACACTAGAGAGGACTGAGGAAGGAAGGGGTGCTGACGTCACATACTAGAGATGACTGAGGAAGGAAGGGGTGATGGTGTCACACACTAGAGATGACTGAGGAAGGAAGGGGTGATGACGGCACATACTGGAGATGACTGGGGAAGGAAGGGGTGATGACATCACATACTAGAGATGACTGAGGAAGGAAGGGGTGATGACATCACATAGTAGAGATGACTGAGGAAGGAAGGGGTGATGACGTCACATACTGGAGATGACTGGGGAAGGAAGGGGTGATGACATCACATACTAGAGATGACTGAGGAAAGGGGTGATGACATCACACACTAGAGATGACTGAGGAAGGAAGGGGTGATGACGGCACATACTAGAGATGACTGGGGAAGGAAGGGGTGATGACATCACATACTAGAGATGACTGAGGAAGGAAGGGGTGATGACAAACTACAGAAAACAGTGTCTAACATTCACTACACTTGCGTATGAGTGTATGTGTATGTTTGTGAGGAAGTATGTGTGTTTGTGAGGATGTATGTGTGTATTTGTGAGAACGTATGTGTGTATTTGTGAGGATGTATGTGTGTATTTGTGAGCATATATGTGTGTATTTGTGAGCATATATGTGTGTATTTGTGAGCATATATGTGTGTATTTGTGAGAACGTATGTGTGTATTTGTGAGAACGTATGTGTGTATTTGTGAGAATGTATGTGTGTATTTGTGAGAATGTATGTGTGTATTTGTGAGAATGTATGTGTGTATTTGTGAGAATGTATGTCTGAGTGTATTTCTGAGAATGTATGTCTGAGTGTATTTTTGTAAGTGTGTCTGTGTTTGTACATATATATTTATACACTCATATACATGCCAGCGTATTGAAAAAATATTCTATGTTTTTAAATTTCAGTAAAATATACTTATGTCAACTATCAGATAAGGACTAGAATTGAGAATTATTTGTATAATATCCATTCTAAGCCTTACCTTTAATCCATTCTAAGTCATATTCATGCTTGCAATTTACGCAATGACTTGTCTGGAATGTTCCATGCCCTTCAACAATTTTTTCCATATCAATCCCAGCCATTCTCTCTAATCCATCAACATTCTAGAATTGAATAGAAACATCATCATCATCACCACCATTACCATCACCAGTTTGTAAGATTGTTTATATACTTGGTAAAGACCCCCCCACTTCAGTCATGAATAACCATGGGATTTGCATCGAGGCACAAGTCCGGGCATGGCAAGGTTGTTTTATGGAAGACCAGCAGTCGCCCATGCATACCAGTCTCTCCTCTCCACACCACCAATGTTGTCCAAGGAAAAGGCAAAGGCCAATACAACTTGGCACCAGTGATGTCCTAACTCATTTCTACAGCTGAGTGAGCTGGAGCAATGTGAAATAAAGTGTCTTAATGACACAATGCATCACCAAGTCCGAGAATCGAACTCACAACTTCAGAATTACAAGCCCAATGCTCTAACCACTAAGCCATATGCCTTCATGTTTTTATATATATATATATATATATATATATACATATATATATACACACACATATATATGAGCATCATCATCATCATTATAGGTCCATTTTTCCACGGTGGCATGAGTTAGACGAGTTGTCTTGTTGTGGGCAATGTTAGGTCAGGTGACCATATTTTGCTCATACAGAACTGAAAAGCGGACATAAAATGATGATGATGATATATATATATATATATATATATATATATATATATATATATATATATATATATATATCCAAAATTAAGATAAATCAAATGAATTTAATCTAAATCAAAATTATGGGTGTCATGCCAGAAAGACATGCGGCATATCACCCGTAAAATAAGCTCTAAGATTCTAACGAGTAGATCCGAGCATTTTATAATAACTAGAGATTGATTAACATATAAATAAACATGAATAATCACAGTAGATAATTTTTACAAGTGTATAACCACACATAGATATAGATATATAAATATGGATACAGATATATTGGATATAGATATATATATATATATATATATATATATAAAGAAAAAAAGATGAAATCGAAAATGCAACTGGAGTCTTATTTTTTTTTTAAATATATATATTTATTTGGTTACTTTACCGGTTTCGCAGTTCTTCTGCTTTTCAAAAGTAGAGTTGAGATGGAGGGTCTGTGGTTTTTCTCACATCTGATGTGAGAAAAACCACAGACCCTCCATCTCAATTCTACTTTTGAAAAGCAGAAGAACTGCGAAACCGGTAAAGTAACCAAATAAATATATATATTTTTTTTTTAAATAAGACTCCAGTTGCATTTTCGATTTCATCTTTTTTTCTTTATACTTTCACTCGTGTAGGACACCTCGGTTATTTTTCATTTTGTAAAAAAAAACTCACTTTCTAATATATAGATATATATATAGATATAGATATATATATAAATTGGATATAGATATATAAATACGGCTCCTTAATTGTAGAGTTAACTCTGTTGAAAGGACTCGACTGCTGTTTCTAGTTGTCGATAACCCTATTCACGCCACTGGAACGAAGCTAGTATGATGTGTGTATTTCTAGTAAATACTACACATGTTGGCCAGTCACTGATTTGAACTTGAAGTGTAAACACGGATTGCTGGAAACTTCTTCCTTGTTGATAATTCAAGTCTCCACTTCTGTGGTTTACCATCCGATTAATTGGTGAAATATATTTCTTTAATGGAATATATACAGGGAAGATTAATCATATTATAAGGTATCTATTTTTGAAGTTCTGGTCAACTTTATTTAGTTACCTACCTAGCTATGTGTGGTTACACACTTGTAAAAATTATCTCCTGTGATTATTCATGTTTATTTATATGTTAATCAATCTCTAGTTATTATATATATATATATATATATATATATATATCATATACCAGGATTACTGGGTACATATATATATATATATATATACCCAGTAATCCTGGTATATATGAGATACCAATCCTTGAATCTAATAAGTAGATATATTCAACTGTCATTATTGGAGGCATAGATGCATTAGTTGTTTAATAATTACAATAAACAACAAATTATGTATATTTATAATTGCTGTCATAAAACATAATACTGTAAAAGTGTCAAAGTACATAGGTGTATTTTGTTTCTTATGCTGTTGCTTTTTAGATCCAGTCAACCTCGAACAAGACATTCCAGCCATGGCCATCTTATCTTTTTTTTCTATGTATGGTATACTCACGACTGTGTTATTTTATCCAATAATGATAGAATGTAATTTGAGGGAAATTTGGCTGATATTTCTAGCAAGTCAATCGACCACATTGAAATTCCATTTTTTAGAGTTTTCTACAAGTGTTCAACTCTTTCAAATGATTTTCATAAATAATTATATAGAACCTAATTACAGGGACCCTAATAATTTAAAATGTTAATGTATATTTACTATTCAGTCCAATGTTAGCCATTACTTAAAAGAAAATTGTTGGTTATTTGGTAACCAACACAGTCAGAACCTACCTGAGTAAAATGACGAAGGAGTATTCCTTTCTCATTGAGTAATTTCAGAAAATAGTGTGCAAGGGTTGGCTGAAGTAGAAAAAAAAATGGAAAAAGAAAAAGTAAATAATAAGGAAACCATTGATTGAACTTGGTCACATATACATGTATGTATGTATGTATGTGTATAAATATATATATATAATTCAAAATGTTAACAAATGAAAAATATTCTCATAATCAAAATATATACTTTATTATATATATTTCAAAGGTACTGTGTTGTTTTTTCAGTACATCCTCATCAGACAAAATATATGATTTGATATATGACACACTGCTACGTTCTTGATTATTCAATTCCAGTACTGCCAATACTGGAATTGAATAATCAAGACTGCAGCGGTATGTCATATATCAAATCATATATTTTGTCTGAAACAACACAGTACCTTTGAAATATATATAATAAAGTATATATTTTGATTATGCGAATATTTTTCATTTGTTAACATTTTAAATAATATTAAAAACTCCAGGAAAACCTTGACTGTTGAGTGCTTCTAATCTATTGTAAAATTGTATTCGTTGAGTAATCAACGAACCATACTAATCTTTGGTTATATATATATATATATATATTTCATTGCACGTCCCTGAACATTTTCCAGGAGATCCATATTCTGAGCAAGATAGGGGTTCCAGACTGGTGATGCAAATTCTAAGTGTGGACACACCATAGCTATATACAGTTTTAAATAGATAGCTGGAGAGTGGCTGACAGAGGTCTTACTGAGTGATTCTATAATACCCTTGGCCTTCTTAACAATTTTATAGAAATGCTTTGTCCAATGAAAATCGTCGTTGACATAATGCCCACGTCACGTTCACAAGAAGACTTCTTGATATTAGTGTTGTGGAGGGAGTATGTGGACGCTGGGTTTTGACTCCCAAAATGCATGGTGGTACACTTGTTCACAGCCAACATGAGTTGCTAGTCCGTGATCCATTATTGCATAGCGTCCAGGTCTGATTGCAGGAAAGATCTATGGTGTTCAGGATCTGTCCTTTTTATCTCAAGGTACAGCTTGATGTCATCTGCATATTTCAGTACTGTGGCATTCTTTAAGTTGGCATCTATGTCATTAATATATACCACAAATCCCTGCTGTACACCAGATGTCATCTCATAGGGTGAAGAATGCTGTCCTAGAACCGTGACTACCTCTTTTCGACTGACAATGAAGGACTTCAACTAGTTATAAAGATCATCTCTCACACTCATTGCAAAGAGTTTTGCCATAAGTCTTTTGTGTGGCACAGTATTAAAAGCTTTAGCAAGGTCAAGATAAATAACATCCACCCATGAGCCACCATAGTGATTCAGGTAATGTCTTCAAGAAACTCAGAGTTGATCACAGCAGCTGGAGTTAGGGATAAATCCAAAAGCAGATCCAAATATAAGTCGACACCCCAACCCCCCTATTTTATGTCTGGAAAATGGGTAAACATCCAAATCCCATTTATAAGCCCAAGCAGCTAATCAACACATTATGTTTAGATGGTCTATATAAACTGAGCGCACCGCCATTTTACCATCAACTTTTTTTTTTGTCACAAAATCCTTGGCTTATATTTGAGGTAACTTTGAGCATATTTACTTATCTACTTGATATTAGTGAATTCTAATACTACAATATTGTGTGTGTGTGTGTGTGTGTGTGCATGCGCGCGTGTGCATGCATGTGTGTATGTGTGTACGTATAGCCCCCACCCAAACACAGAGTGGCATTAATTATTAACTTACCTTCAAAGTGGAAGGCCATATACTTTTAATAAGCTTGTAGAATGGTTCAGGAAATTCCTTTGTAAAAAAATATATGAATGTGCACTATAAGATATACAAGATCTATATTTACATTACATGTAGGATTATTATTTGACGAATATCTTCTTAAATGAATTTTCTTGATAGCTACAATTCAGATATATTGGATCTGTAGCAACCTACATTCCGAGGGCTCATGGATACATTCTCCATACGTTGTCTGGCTCAGTTCAGCCAATCACTACCAGCGTTGGGAGATGTATCTCAACTTCTGCCCAGAGGGAAAAATTCCCACTTCTTTTCGATAAATTCTCTCTTGCAGCTCGACACCGTGAAGGTAAACATCTCTTGATTTCGTTCCTCAAGCATAGACAATATGTAGCAACAAATATCACTACGAGTCTGGCTAACGCCTCAGCCAGTTGACCGTACCTCCTTAAGCTCTTAATTTGTCTATTCACTTCTCTTGGTATGCCAGCTAAACCTTTAATCGGTTTGTAAATAAATTATATATTATAAACATTACAAGTCGTATGATGCTATTTTCCACAACATTGCTTTTAACATCTTCAATGGTGACTTCTGTGATACAATACACAAATACATACATTCTCAACACATAAATAATATGTATCATCTATTAACTTCTTCCAAAATACTTATTTCTAAATTGGTGACCCCGCCGAGGGAACGAAAAGTTCCCCTAAAAAAAGATAAGAAGTAGTAGTTTTAAAAAGAGAACACGCAAGCGTTTTGGTATTGTATTGTATCAAAACCATCTAAAAACATTTCTTGTTGATTAAACATCACATGGTTCATCTTCCATGAACCCGCCTGAGAAAACATTCTTTGAAAAAAAGAAAAATTAGCTGAATTTTAAAAAATTACAGCGAGAGGAAAAAATTATTTTCTTTCAACATGACAACATCAACAAAACTTTCAGCAGCAGCAGCACATTTGGTTAGCCACTAACCATAAACAGGGAACAACGATGTGGCACCTTTATTGTCTTACCGACGCAACCCACCACACCTTCTCATATTGTTTACTTCTATACTTCACCTATTCTATCGTCTCTGTCATTATAACCGCTACAACTTCTCACTGTCTCGCTACAATGGTGACTCGAGAATTAAAACAACAACAACCTTCTCACTACAAATGGTGATCCGAGTTAAAACAACAGCAGCCTTCTCACCACATAATTGTGAATTCGCTTCAACGCTCGACTTCGATTCTATTGATCATTTACTGTGACTTTGCTTTGATAACAAGAACTCTACTAGCTTCCTAGTAAGAACGAGAACATTCTTATCCCAAAGAAAAGAAAAATTGAATTTTTTTTTTACAGGCAATGTTTCAACATTTATTTCTTTTAAACTGTATAATATGAACATTCATTTTTTCTATCATTGTATATATGACTGCACGCTCACATTTTCTTTGCTGTATTACATGCCTGTATATGCACACACATTTCTTTGTCACACACCAACATGTTGTTGTCTATAGTATATATTCTTCAAATGTCGTAATATTCTGCAAGATCCCTTTTAACCTGGTTGAGGTACCGAAACATGCTATTGACACATGCACCTTAATTCGCCTGGATTCAAACAGGACCACAACACGAGAACTGATAATCGCAGCTGGATTCAAACAGCTTCGTATCTCGTTGCACACTCATCGTCCTATAACATAAAAACCTCAATCTTGTTACTTTACCCGATTCACTGGCAAAGCATTCATGGAACTGGACCTGCCACCAGTTCCCTCTGTTTCTCCGATGGACTCACCAGAATTACGGGATTACAGCTTCAACTACTACCCACCTACAGATTCAATTTTTTGCTTTCAAAGCAACTTTAGCCATTTATTCTGGCTGCCTAGCACTTTCGGCAATTCATATGGGAGGCTGACAATTTCTCGCCTACCCATCATCATCTTGCCAGCTCTGGTACAACACTTACCACAACAGCTACACAGCTCTAGTACAACATTTACTATAACAGCTACACAACTCTGGTACAACACTTACCATAACAGCTACACAGCACTTAATGCAAGAACAGCAACTTTTCCCATGTCAGACTTTATCCATTTTTTGTTAGACCTCGGGTGGTCATGCATAAATAGCAAAACAGCTAGTCATTTGACACAGCGGCTCAACAAGGCCTTTAGCACCTCACTTTTCTTCTATGTCAGACTTTATCCATTTTCTGTTAGACACCGGGTAGTCACGTTTAAATAGCAAAACAGCTAGTCATTTGATACAGCAGCTCAACAAGGCCCTTAGCGCCTCACTTTTCTTCTTGTATGCATTCTTTTCAATTTTTTCATTGATGTGCTCTCTTTCAGCGTTTTCCTGATAATTCAATCTTATGTATAGTCTTCCAGGCTAAATAGGGCGTATTGTAGCGACCTACATTCCGAGGGTTCATGGATACATTCTCCGTACGTTGTTTGGCTCAGTTCAGCCAATCACTACCAGCGTTGGGAGATGTATCTCGACTTCCGCCCTGAAGGAAAAATTCCCCGCTTCTTTTCGATAAACTCTCTCTTGCAGCTCGACACCGTGAAGGTAAACATCTCTTGATTTCGTTCCTCAAGCATAGACAATATGTAGCAACAAATATCACTACGAGTCTGGCTAACGCCTCAGCCAGTTGACCGTACCTCCTTAAACTCTTAATTTGTCTATTCACTTCTCTTGGTATGCCAGCTAAACCTTTGTAATCTGTTTGTAAATAAATTATATATTATAAACATTATAAAGTCGAATGATGCTATTTTCAACAACATTGCTTTTAACATCTTCAATGGTGACTTCTGTGATACAATACACAAATACATACATTCTTAACACATACATAATATGTATCATCTATTAACTTCTTCCAAAATACTTATTTCTAAAGATCCACTTATGAAATAGAAAACTCAATCTCATTTCCATTTATCATAATGGAAAACAATTACAACAGTAGATGGAACAAGTGAATGTGTGCTTATAAGTTAGTTGTTATGGTTGGACAAATTTGTTTTGGATGTGATATAAGTACCAAAAATATGTAGAGATAACTAGGAATGACAAAGAATGGAAATATTATTAGTTTTTCTAGTTTATATTAAGCAAAGTTTAGACTAATTATAATTAGAATACTTAGTCCCACCCTTGCAAGCATGGAAAAGCAGACATTAAATGATGATGATGATGATGTAACAAACTGCTGTTCACTAAAAAAAAAATACAGAGCTGTTTATTTTGAAATATGATATCTATAATTTTTAAAGTTTTAAGAAGTTTACTATTTACATATGTTTGCATATGTTTCCAATTTCATAGCAAATTCAAGGCTTTTGAAATGTTTATTTATAAACATACCATATATCGCCAGATATACAAATTCAAGTACTTCATATAGAAAGCTATGTTAGAGTTAATGCCCTTATTTTATTTTCCGGCCAAGCCAGCTGATAGATCTATATGTAAATGCGGCTGATCAGTCCATGTACATAGGGTTCTAAACTATGTTTTTGTCTATGTTAAGTTCCAGCAGTAAGCAGGTCAAGGAGCTCTAGCTTGATAATGACCAGAGTCAGAAATGATGACATCATTATCGCTGATTAACTATCCTTAACTTCTGCTGGAACACACAAGATGGTGCTATGCTATCAGTTTCCAAATTCATAGCTGAAGGCTTTCAAAATGTTTATTTATAAACATACCGTATATCACTAGATATACAAATTCGCATATTTCATATACAAAGCCATGTTAGAGTTAACACCCTAAAAATAAATACATTATGTCCTGAAATAAACAACATTTAAAAAAATAAATATTTGAAGAAATAATTATAAAGGAGACAAAATATGTCAAATATAAATATCACCATGTGAACATTAACCCTTTAGCATTTGAACCGGGCATATCCAGCCAGAATTCTCTCACCTCTTTCTGTTCAAACTGGCTATAACTGACCACTCATACCGACGTTAAAGTATTATTTTCCAAATAAATAACATCAAGATTTGATATTATGAGATAATTATGTTAAAGTGTTTACCATGAAAATACAATAGTATATATAGAGTAATGTAAATGCTAAAGGGTTAAATATAAATGTCACTATGTGAACATTAAATAATAAACTAATCTACATTAATATGAATATTTGTAAAATTTACTGATTTACCATAAAATAATTGATATCAAAAATTGCTTGTGGGTGGGGAAGATTGTATTTTTCTAAATTAGCATATAAACCCGTCACTGGTCTTCGGAAGTCAGGGATTCCAGCAGCTAAATAAATAAATAAAAATAAGATAAATAGAAGAAAAATAAATTGAGTTTTGAAATAAAGAATATTTTTCATGAACAATTAAAGATGGAGAATATATATTATTTCATATCTTTTAGCAATTTTTTGCAATTAGTTACAAATAGTTACACCCAGTCCACACTAAAGTGATCATGCAGGTATCACGACAAAAAGCACCCAGTCCACACTGTAAAGTGGTCGTGTAGGAGACATGGTAAAAAGGCTCTCAGTCCACACTGTAAATGTGGTTGGTGTTAGGAAGGGCATCCAGCTGTAGAAAACCTGCCAGATACAGTCCTATATGAGCGAGACACAGTCACCCGATCAATCTTGCCTCAACTGGGACAATTCCTGCTAACCCATGCTAGTATGGAAGATAGTTGTTAAACAATGATGATGATGATGATGATGGCGGTGATGAATTCTTAAAGTCCTGTGCCACATGAATCCACATTGGCAAGATGTTAAAATATACAAAACAACACTATGACTGCATCACATTAAAAATTGCAGTCTTTAATTTAACACTGCATATTTTCACAACAATCCCTTCAGTAATAAAGATACTATAAACATTTGAATTGACAAACCTGTTTTTATATATCTTCTAAACACTAGGCAAAAAGTTACTGGATAGCAATAACAGAGAAGAAGTATTGTGAAATTACAACTGGTTTTTGTTTAGAGACATATGTTTAACCCTTTAGCATTTAAACCGACTGCATCCGGCCAGAATTCTGTCACGTCTTTGTGTTCAAATTGGCTGTAACTGGCTACTCATACTAGTGTTAAGGTATTGTTCTCAAAATAAATAATATCAAAATCTCAGATTCGATATTATGTGAGATTAAGTGAGGTAAAGTGTCTCCCATGAAAATATAATAGTATATATAGAGTAATGTAAATGATAAAGAGTTAATGGTATGAACATATGATGACTGTAGATGGAAGTTAGCAAAGAAGAGGGTCATGTAATCATCATCATCATCATCTAATGACTATTACCTATGCTTACATGGGTTAGACTGGTTGTCATATTATGTAGCTAAACAGTTAAGATAACAACATCTTGCATATACAATGTTTTGGGCTTAGTTTTCTATGGCTGGATACCCTTCTTAATGCCAACCACCTTACAGGCTGCACTGGATGCTTTTTAACCAACCTTACAAGGAGGACTGGGTACTTTTTTTTTTATGTCACCAGTATGATCACTTTAACCCTTTAATGTTCAAAGCGGCCAAAACCGGCCAGAATTCTCTACCTCTTTCTGTTGAAACTGGCTGTAACTGGTCGCTCAAACTGATGTTAAGGTATTGTTCTCAAAATAAATACTTTCAAAATCTCATAGATTCGATATTATGTGAGAAATATGTGAGGTAAAGCCTTTACCATGAAAATATAATAGTATATATAGAGTAATGTGAATGCTAAAGGGTTAAAGAGTGGACCAGATGCTTTAGCTGTGGCTCAAACACAACCACATGTATATATTATGTATTTATAGATTGTGCATCATTGAAATCATAACTAAATATTTATATTTCAAAATATTTTATAGGTTTGTCTCTGGTTTAGAGAATTCCCAAAATATTTATTAAAAGAAATACTCAATAACAGAAATGGTAGAATGATCACAGACAAAAATGTGACCTACCTGTACATAATCCAGCTCCAGCTAATGTTATGATATTTTTACATTTACCATTTTTAATATATTGAGCTACACCTTCAATAGATAGTTCACTGAGAACTTGCTCTGAGCTGAGGCTCAAGTTTTCAAATAGGTTGCGAAGCCAAGAACCTGAAAAAGGAGTTGATTAATTATTTGAACATAGCAATTAATGAAGGATGGTCAAACAATCAAATATTTAGTCAAGAGTTTAAAATTTAAATGTTATTGATTAACCCTTTTAATATCAAACAACCTGAAACTGCTCTTGCTTTTATGATACAAAATTGCTGGTTTTAAAGTATACTCTTTTACCTGCTCCAGCCATCCGGCTGAGGCCATTTATCTTCTTTGCTCCCTTATTCCTGGGATCATTGGGAGGGGCCCTATTTCTCGACAGAGCTGTTCTGCCAGAGAATGGGTCAAAAGTGGCAGTCAGCGATAGTCACCAGATATGATGATTAGTTGCGATATAAGAGGGTTCCTGATGGACAAATAAGCAACCCTGGACCAACAGCTGTAAAGTACTAGAGGAGATGGAGCAATGGGTGGAACAGTTAGCTCCCAAGAAAACTCAGACAACTCAGTGATGTAGCTATGATGAGGCTAGTAAAGGCTGCCTATAAAAATGCCTTGCCTTCGGGGGTCTGAGAAAAATACCAAATTGGTGACTGGCACAAATAAGACCACCAAAAGCTACAGTAGCGTTAGATACAATAAAAACATTCATACCATATCATACTTTGAGTGGGGTAACAAGGGATGTGTTCAGGCTTTTAGTAGAGGGGCCTGTTTGAAAAATATATCATAATCTCCATCTGACACTGTGAGAACTGGCGATGGGCCTGCAACATGCCCTGGGAGATGTGGTATGGACGCTTATATTTATGAAAAAACCTTTCATCATAATTTTATACTAGAAAAATCATAATAATAATGAAATTATTGTGTACAGTACTCAAGTGCACTACAACTCATCAAAGGTGCATGTATAGTACATATAATAATATACAAATGTCAGGAAAGTGAACAGTGTATGAGCCATGATATACATGTGTGGATGTGTATGGAGGGAGGATATCAGGTGTAGTGTTGGGGAATCTCAGGAAGCATTGAGGCTTTAAAGGATGCAGTGTCTCGACAGCTAACAACTGATGCAGGTAGTTTGTTCCATGATTCAGCAACTCTGAGCATGAAAAAATGTTTCCGAAAGTCATGGGAGCTGTGCTGTTTTCTGACTTTGTAGGCACGCCCACATATGTTAGACACATGGAATTCAAAATGGTACTCAGGGTTGTTGTTGGCAAGATGGTTAACAATTTTGTGGGTGTTTACCAAGAAATTCTTCATGATATTCAATTATTTGAAGACGAAATGCAGTATCTTTCATTAGAAACACGGTAACGATAAAGTTAAATTAATATTCTTGATACATCAGGTTTCCCTTGATACATCAGGTTTCCCTTGATACATCAGGTTTCCCTTGATACATCAGGTTTCCCTTGATGGTTGGAGAAAACTTGTGGCCTATGTTTCCGAGGGGACGAGGGTTCCAAGGTAAAACTGAAAAACTAAACAGGTGGTACTGCATGTGTTCTATAGAGTTGAGGCATAACTATTGCTGGCTGAAAACCGTTTACTTACTTGTACTGCCAGGATGTGGCCCATCAACCTACAATAGACAAATTTCTTTCGATTCAAAATTTTGTTAAAAAAATACGTTCTGAAACAAATTTGAAAACACTATATTAACATTTTATGCCCCTATTTATATGGAAGAGATATAAAAAGTAAAATGTTTATAAATATATCTTTACCCACTTATTCCTGAGAGGGTCGTGGGGGAAGAGTCCTCAAACACTCCTACCAGAGGGTCCTGTCAGAAGCAACCATCTTCAAGCTAATCGGGTTGGATCCCCAAGAGAGAGACCAACCAAGCTCATTGATGTTATCCAACCATCTTGCTCCAGGTCTACCCCTGCGTCTCTTGACATTCTAACCACATGCCCATAGTATCGGAGCTGTAATCTCTCAATTCAGAGAAGTGGCGAGTCTTTGATCTTCAAGCTACACGCTATAATGTAATGTTACTCCAAAGACTCTACAGGAGGAACCCCATTTCAGCCGCTTATAATTCTTGAATTAAATTCAGTAGAGACATGACCAATGATCATGCTAGTAGGAGAAAAGACAGTTTATCAGAAATTTACATTTTGAAAGAATCAGATGCAAAGCGATTTAATTATTGCACTTCATTATATAAACAAACGTATTACAAATAACACATGGGAGAGAACTCCGATAATTTACTCAACAAAAACATGGGTGAGTATTGTAATTATTCTCGAGTCCCAAGTACCAGAGGGAAGGGGACTAAGCAGGGCATGTGGAATATTTTAATTTTCTTTAGACGTTAAAAAACATTATACATGGCAATAAAGTACATTACTAGAAATCCTATATGCTATAAAATACATTGGATGGGTTGGGAACTCAATAATTCTGGTTTTTAAAAAATATCAACTGAGACAACCTAGAAAAATTAAGCAGATCCGAATATAACCCCTACCTCACATATTTTATGTTTGTGAAATAGGCAAAAATCCAATCCCCATTTATAAGACAAGGCAGCTAGACTAATCAACCCATTTTTTAGATGGCGTATATAAGCCAACCCCCATCACCACCATTTTACTATCGATTTTATGGTCACATATTCCTCAACTTACATTCAAGTATATACGGTAGATGGTAGAAGAGAGCTATGAATACCGAGAGATAATGGGAAAAGATGAAATCTCAAAAGCAGGAGAACTAAAATAATGTTAAAGAAATGATTTTTTACAATCTAATTGCAATGATTACAGACAGATCTTTAGAAAAAAAATAACTGTATTTATAGTACAGATAATGTTTAGTTATTATATATATATATATATATATATACATATATATACACACACACGTGTGAGTATGTGTGTATATATATACATATGTGTATATGTTTACATATGTGTGTGTGTGTGTGTATATACATATGTGTATATATATATATATATATAAATGTGCATGTGTATATATACATACATATGTATACATGATGGCTGCAACTTGATTTCGAGTAATGCCATTGCTTGATACTTAAGAATGGGCATCACAGACGTGGCTTTTTAGTCCAGCTAGGGACTTGCCTATGGCCAGCAATACCATGCATCGCAAATAATGTCATATCAAGCAATGCCTGTGCTTGAAGCTTTTTTAAGTGATGAATGGCTTTACACACGGCCAATCCCACTCTCTGAACAGTGGATGCCTTTACCCAAAAAGAAGAACTGGTCTACATATTGAATACAAATGAAGTCGCAGGTTTTATACCAAAGTGACGACTTCAAGAGAGATGTCTTAATAAAGACTAGGGGTCTCTCGCTCCACAAAAAAAAAAAAAAAAAATGAAAAAAATATGAAACAACATGGAAGATAAAGTCTCTCTGACATGTCTAGCATAACAACCTGTCCAACCCATACCAGCATGGATAGGGAACACACACACACTCACACACTAGTTTGAGTCCCATCAGTGAACCTGATTCTTTTTTCTGTCTCAAACTAGTGCTTATAATATCCAATGGATGCATGGCCCCATGACTCCTAAGGGTGTCGTAGAGGCACCATATAGACATATGCATTTCTAGGGCATTTTAAAACCTGACGGAGCCCATCCCCCTCACCAGGTCTGAATACAGTAGATTTCTTCCAGAGAATGATAGAGAGCTTGAGAGAATGGAAGAAAGAGATAGAGAGGAATAATTGACCCCAGAACTAGACTGGTACTTATTTTATCGACCTTGAATAGATGAAAGGCAAAGTTGCTCTCAGTGGAATTTGAACTCAGAGTGCCAAAATGAATACTGCAAAGCATTCTATTCGACGGTCCAACAACTGCCAATTCGCTGCCTTCACAATATCCAATAGCATGTTTGAATATGTTTATATCTATAAAATTTACTCTAACATCATTAACCCTTTAGCATTTAAACCGGTCATATCCAGCCAGAGTTCTTTCACCTCTTTCTGTTCAAACTGGCCACTCATACTGACGTTAAGGTATTACTCTCAAAATAAATAATATCAAAATTTCATAGATTTGATATTATGTGAGATAATTATGTGAGGTAAAGCCTTTACCATGAAAATATATAATAGTAAATATACAGTAATGTAAATGGTAAATGGTTAAATAAGTTCACATCTAAAATTTACTGCAACATCATTAAACAGAACAAACATTTATTGTATCTTCTAAAAAAGCAATTTTGTTACACCACTGCTAATTTCTTAGACTCCATTCAAAACATTATACCTAATTTTCTTTAATAGGACAACATGCACTACAACAAAATCCACTGCATATTATTTTCCTTTGAGACTTAATCTAAAGAAAGCAATTAACCCATTTGAGTAAATCCTTCAAAATTCTGCATTAATTAATTGAAAGCGAGTATAGTCCATTGTAAATACAGTAATGAAAGGGTTAATCATAAATCTTAATACTATATCTTCAGAAGTATCATACAAGTCATTGTACTTACATTTCCTGTGTTCTCAACATTTGGTTCATCTCTATTATCACCTAATTGTAAAAAAAAAAAAAAAGAAAAAATTGAAAACTGCATAATAAGCACCAGATAAGCCCTTTTGGTATCAACCCACCCAAAACTACTACTGATTCTATAAAAACAAAAAAACAACATTTTAACCCATTTACATTTAAACAGTCTATATCTGGCCAGAATTCTCTCACCTCTTTCTGTTCAAATCGGCTGTAACTGGCCACTCATACTGATGTTAAGGTATTGTTCACAAAATAAATAATATCAAAATCTCAGATTCAATATTATGTGAGGTAAAGCCTTTACTGTGAAAATACAATAGTATATATAGAGTAATGTGAATGCTAAAGGGTTAAATGAGTTCCTATTTAAATTAAAACTTCCCACTGTAAGGTGTAGTAGTTTACTTAAAGCTTTGTATAAAGTCTAGAAAATGGTGTGTTTTATTATTAGAAGGCGACAGCAATGGAAATAGGACAATAAGTGTTTAAAATAATGATTTCTACAATAGGCACAAGGCCAGCAATTTGGGAAGAGGGGAAAGTCTAATAAAATCAACCCTAGCGCATTACTGGTGCTTTATTTTATCCACCCTGTAAGGATGAAAGGCAAAGTTAACCTCGGCAGGATTTGAACTCAGACTGCAAAGGGACGTAACTATATGCTGCAAAGCATGGTGTCCGACACTCTACCTATACTACCAATCCACCGCCAAAGATGTTGATATCTTGTGTCATTCTTATGCTGTCATTTTTAAAGAAATCTGCTCCAAATTAGTTTCCTCAACTGTTCTTTTGATAAATGGATTTTATTAAAAATTATTAAGGACTATTAAACAACTCCAAGGTTTCATCCCAACTCACGCCAACATTTTTGTTATTTTTTTTTTAACGCAATGACCTATTTGCATTGCTGTATATTTCTAATAAAACACATTTTCCAACATAATTTTATATAAGAACATTTCATTATGTTACAAATACCATCATACTGAAATGATTTTAGTAAATCCTTCTGAAATTCTTCATTCATTAATTAAAGTATTTCATTAGGAAAAACAATAACGAAATGGTTAAGATCATATAGATTAGCAAATTAACAAAATATACCTGCAATTTACAAAGTACAGCTGTTTCTGAAAATTATTCTTTAACCATACTCACTCCTCAGTTTACTGACCTGCCTGGAACAATACATCGGTCTATTTACAATAAAAAAAACATCCCAGAAAGCAAAGCAATCCAAATATACATACACATATATATATATATAAATAAGTTGCAATGTACATCTGTGAAGATGGCAGACTCCTAGTTCTGCCGTCATACCTTAAGTCAGTCTGTGACACACTAATAGTACACATAAAGCAATTGATGCTCTCAATCAGGATTCCCCAACTTGGGTGAAATTGCCCACCAGTGGGCAATCTCAGCTGCTGGGTGGGCAATGAGCAACTAAACAGAAAATGGTGGGTGACTGGGAATTTTGGTGAATGATATAGGATTTTGAGTATTAAGAATTTCAACATATGCTACCCACCAAAAAAATATTCGGCGGAAATATGCAAAGAACCTGTATAAATAAATAGGAGGCTAAATGGGAGTGACTGGACCACATTTCTAGATAACATATAAACATCTCCACAAACAATGAACATTTTGGTATTTTCTATGGTTTTGAGAAGGGTCATTAACATTCAAATAGTTCTTTGGATGAAATAACTTTTTTTTTTCAGAGATAAATTAGATAAGAGAAGACCAAGAACAACTTTGCCAGTAAAATTAAGTGAAGTGACCAACGCCACAAGTACCAAGAGATCAAACATAAAACTGACAGGTGACGAGCTCTAAGAACTCTGATGTCAGGTCGTAGACAAGAAGTTGATCAGAAAGAAAAATCTTTATCATATTTCTTACAACTCAATTTCTTACAATTAAGACCTCATTCAACAAGCAGAAAATATTAATCTTGGAATTTCAGAAAGCAACTACGAGGCATGACAGCAGGATGATTGTGTCGTACAACACAGTGTTACTGGTCACCAAGGTCAGTAAGCCCCACACTATAGGAAAAACATTACATCGACCTGCTACTAAAGAAATTCTCTCAACTGTAATGCATGAAAAGCCTGACACAATTATCAAGACAATTCCACTTAGTAATAACAATTTCTCGAGGTATACAGTAGATCAACTCATCCATAAATTCCAGAGTTATGAATTTCCCATGCAAGTTGATGAATCAACAATTGTCAATGCTTGATGATGGTGTATGTTCGTATTTTTAATGAAAACATTTAATCTGTGAGGAAATGCTGTTCTCTGATCAATTATTTCTTGACTAAAAAAGTATGTCTATTTTAGATCTATTGAAGCTATTTTTTAATGAGCATAACATCCCATTGAACAATATTGTTGCCTGTGTATCTGATAGAGTGCCTGTTATAGTAGGTAGATACAGAGGTTTCTCTTTTTTGTATCAACAGTTCACTGTGTGGCTCACCGAGCAGGCTAAGTGACGTACTGCAGTTTGTTATCAAAACTGAACAAGCTAAAATTGAATTCTTTGAATGAATCTTTTGTTAATTCTGCCTTCATAATGATGATGATGATGATCATGATCATCATGATGACTATGAGAGTTACTGATGTACGATAGTTGTCAAACTGTTTGATACAATAAAGCATTTTTTTTAAAAACATACCACTATCCACCTCTCTGATTTTTTCAAAATGTAATACCTTTTTCCTTATTCCCCAAACTAAATGATCTCAATACTTTATTGCAGGAAAGCAAAAAACACTTCTTGACTGTAAATCGTTCATCACTGCCTTCATTTCTAATTAACACTATATAAGATGAATATTTCAAGATGTCAACTCCACCAATTTCAAAGATTGAATAGCTTGAAAGATGAATTGGTCGATTAGGATGTCATTACATATTGCAGTTATTTGCAATCATTGTATGATGACATGGTACAGTGATTTCTGGATATTATTGCATTGTCTAGTAACTGATTGTGAAGATGATATGTAGGAAGACTGGTTAGATCAACAAAATGACAATGATGCCACAATGTGGTATCATCAGCTTCAAGATAAACATGGCTTGTGGTATCATCAAAGTAGTGTGACATCTTATCCCAACCTATGGAAACACTCAAAGTTGATTTTGCTTGCCTTCCCAACATCCTACTTAGTAGAAGCTGGCTTCAGCCATGTTAATACTTTATCTGAAAGTAGAAGTAGGTTGGATATAACCAAGAGAGGTGACTTGCAGTTAAAGATGACTAATTTTAAACCCAATGTGTTTGTTTGTACTAGCTGCACTGCACCAGACTCAGGGGTTGCATTGATGATATATAAAAATGGTGTGTGTGTGTGCCAAAATGTTTAATGTTACTACTTTTCACATTACTTTTAATAAAGGATCTTATAATGCAAAAAAATTGTTCATTTCTTTGTTTTGTAAAGGTTAAAGAATTGATAGTGGTTTGTTACTGGTTTGTAAATGAACTTTTTATGGTGGTTATACGTTTTATTGTCCGGAAAAGTACCTATCAGGAAATCTGTCAGCTTAAATTTATGCTTTTGAATATTTACTATACAGGTAGGCTGTGGAAAAAAAAATTTTTTTTTCTATTTGAAAGTGGGCGAGGTTGCAAAAATGGGCGATTTGAAAGTGGGCGATGTGGGGAAAATCACGAGAAGAAATTTGAAGATAGTTTTTAAAAGATGGAAGAAGTACTAACCAAACTAGATCAAAGCCTAAACATACTTGTTCTGGAAGACTTTAACCTCCCCAAAGCCAAATAGACTAAAGGCCTCTTTCTTTTATGAATGTCATTACACAAGCAAAGACAAACAAAATATCTGCTTGACCATACAAACATTAGTTTAAGGAACAAGTAGTACTACATAGAGCAAGGATTAGAAATCTTCTAGATCCCTGCTTCACAAATAATGCAGACCTCATCCACAATGTAAAAGTGACAACAATGATTTTCTTGGCTCATAACATAGTATGTAGAACCTGAGTGAAACTAGAGATATGCAACCTACACACGCATATCTGAATAATGGTCTACCTACACTATGTGCACCATTATGAAGTTGACTGTATAACAGTACATTGGGTGTGCGATCTTCAGTCATCTGTAGGACATGAACAGCCCGTCTGAGTGGAAATTGCATCAGAAATGACCCGATCCCACTGATGGTGCACCTCGTGAAGAGATCGGCATTGGAGAGTCTTTCAGAAAGTTCATAACCACAGATAAAGTAAAGACAATGTTTGTGGAAGACATCAAGCTTATAAATGTGGGTGAAATAAAGTGTCCCTGACTCTGAGCCATATAAGAGTGTTGTCAGTATCAAAGCATGATGGAGGCACATGGCTTAGTGGTTAGAGCATTGGCCTTGCAATCGAAAGGTTGTGAGTTCAATTCTCAGACCGGGTGATGTGTTGTTTCCTTGAGCAAGACACTTTATTTCACATTGCTCCAGTTTACTCAGCTGTAGAAATGAGATGATAGGGACTGGTGCCCCTATCATTCCACTGCAAAGTGGTCGTGGAGGTGCCACGGCAAAAAAGCACCCAGCACTCACTGTAAATGAGGTTGGTGTTAGGAAGGGCATCCAGCTGTAGAAATCAAGCCAGAATCAGTTCCCGTCCCACCCTTGCAAGCAGGGAAAAAGCGGACGTAAAAATGAAATGATGATGATGATGATGATAGACTGTAACTTTCATTTTCAAGGATATACCGCTGACCTGATAGACAATGATGTAGTTTGCCAAAGGTGCCATATGCTTTAGAGATGCAATTGATGATCTCATCATCCAGGGATGCAGAGCCACTCACCTTGCTGCGAAGGTAAGTAAAGAAGTTTACATAATTCAGATCCTTGCCATCAACAATCATAACATAGGGATGCCAGTATGCATTTGGTGACTTCGACACTGGTGTCAGATTTGAATTCCATACATCAGTTCCTGTGCCTCTTCAAGGGATATTGTAATAAGTGCAGCAGTATCAGCAAACAGTAAATCATGAATAACACTTGTTCGTGTAAGTGTTTTAGCCTTAAAGTGCTGATGGTTGAATAACCCACCTGATGTACGGAATTCAAATATGACACCAGTGTCTAAGTCGCCAAATGCATGAATGCATACTGGAACATTATAGAGAAGAACAAAGTAAATAGAACAGGTACCATGACATAACCCTGCTTCGTATCATTTGTGACACCAACGTATTCAGAGCATTTGCCATTTGACACAATTGATGCTCTCAAGGCCACATGAAAAGACAATGACATTCAATATATTGTCAGGTATGCCAAGCTTTTCGAAGATTTTCCAGAGAGATTTGCAATTGACAGTGTCAAAAGCTATGGTCAAGTTGACAAAGACCATAAACAGTTCCTGGTTCATTTCATGAACCTTCTCTGGGGAGAAAATCACGTCAATAGTACCCCATGAATTTTCTGAGTAGATATCATCAACAAGTCTAGATAAAATTTTGTTGATAATGACATAAGCAAGGACTTTGCCAGCAATACAGAGAAGACAAATACAGTGAGAGTTGTCACATAAATTATTTTACCTTTTTCTTGAAAAGATGGATTATAGATGTATCTCTGAAGTCTTGAGGGACATATTCAATCATCAAAATTTTCAGATATAACCAAAGAAGCTTACAAACCAGTTTTTGACCACCATATTTGAAAATTTCAGGTGGGATGCCATCTTTACCTAGAGTTTTATTGGATGATTGGATGACAGTTGCTTGATAGTGGCTTGTACTTTAATCAAGCTTGGGTTGAATGCTAATCCTGATATCTCCAGTCTTTGTAGAATAGATGATATCACATTTTTATCAATGTTTGACTCAGTATTTAGAACCTTTTCAAAGGGCTCTTCCATCTCAGTTTTGTCTATGTATATAGTTGCACCATCGGAAGATGGAACTGGATTTGATTGTTCTCCCTCAGACTCTATACCACCTTCAGATTGTTATAAAAAGCCCTTGAGTCCCTTTTATCGGCAACGCCTTATAGATCAGCTGCATTAGCTGCTCACCAGGCATCCATCTTTCTAAGTGAGGACTGTGCCTGCTGTTTACAGTCTTTCCTTTTAGTTGTTGAGTTTTTATCTCCAATCCTGAGCTTGTGTAGGCTATACATCTTGCTGATAAGATTCTGGACATCTGTGTTGCTTTCATCACACCAGTCCTGATGTTCTCTCATAGGAAATCCTAAGACTTCTATGGAGGCTGCATAAGTGGCATCTTTGAGCACTTTCCATGAAGCCTAAATCATCATCATTATTTAACAGGCAGTATCGGTAGAGGGTCGGGCGCCATGCTTTGAAGTATAGAGTTACCTCCCTTTATGATCTGAGTTCAAATCCCGCCGAGGTTGACTTTGCCTTTCATCCTTACGGGGTCGATAAAATAAAAGTACCAGTAATGCACTGGGTAATTGCTGGCCTTGTGCCTAAAGTAGAAACAATTATTTAACATCTTCCACGCTAGCATGGGTTAGATGAGTTTGTCCCATTTAGAGACAAGTTGGGTCAGGTGACCGTGTCTCGCTCATAGAGTTTCTGGCTGTTTTTTTTTACAGCTGGATGCCCTTCCTAACGCCAACCACATTTACTGAGCAGAACCACCACCACCATCATCATCATCATGAGCATATGAGGACTCAAATGTTGTGTGCAGGAGAGGGGGATGCGTATGAAGGATGACAGCAGCATAAAAAGGTGCAGTGCACTAGAAGTCGATGGAAGCCGTGGAGTGGGGAGACCCAAGTAGACCTAGGATGAGGTGATAAAAGCCGACCTTACCAATTGCACCTCTCAAAGGCGATGACGCAGGACAGTGACCTCTGG
This sequence comes from Eledone cirrhosa, assembly GCA_964016885.1. NCBI lineage: Eukaryota > Metazoa > Mollusca > Cephalopoda > Octopoda > Eledonidae > Eledone > Eledone cirrhosa. Next base: position 102,268,732 of record OZ024744.1, read on the forward strand.
CATCATGCAGGAATACAGAAGACCCAACTTCCCATGGGTACAAGCTGAAGCATATAGATAATATGCCTCCACCCCGTCCCACTGCAAAGTGGTCGTGAGGTGCAACAGCAAAAAAGCACCAAACCCATACTGTAAATGAGGTTGTTGTTAGGAAGGGCATCCAACTGTAGAAATTGAGCCAAAATCAGTTCCAGTATGAGCAAGACAAGATCAGCCAACTGGGCATTGCCCACAACAGGACAACCCGTCAAACCTATGGTAGCATGGATAAATGGACGTAAAACAGTGATGATGATGATGATATATATTTGTGTGTATGAATGGACCTGTTATTTTTATCTAAAGACTTTTTTCCAATTCCATCCTGCCGATCCCCTCAATCTATCTTATTTCTCATTCTTTCTTCTGATGAAGGACTAGCGTCCGAAACGTTAAGACCTTCTTCCTGCTATATCAAGCATTAACCTAATATATCCCTTCCATATACTGTACCAATTGTGTTGTTATTTCTGTTTACCTTTTACACACATATATATATATATAGGGTACATGGTGGGCACAGTTACGGCTCAAGAAATGAAGAAGGAGTGAGGATTCTTGAATTTGAAGTACACTAACTATTTGCAACACTAACTTCCAGAAACCTGCCAACCACCTAATAACCTACAAATTAGGCGAACACATAACCCAGATTGACTTCTTACTATTTAGGCAGCGAGACAGGCAGATGGTGTCAAATACCAAGGCATACCCTGGGGAAGAATGTACCCCACAGCACAGGTTAGTCATTAGTGATATCTCAGTAAGCAAGAAATGGAATGAGACATACAGGAAGGTGTGGAGAAGAAAGGTCTGGAAGCTAAAAGACCTTTCACTAAAATACAAATTTAGGAAAGCCCTTCCAGATGTGTGTGACAAAAAAGAAGACGATTTAGAGTCGTATGACATAAATAATAACTGGAATTTCTTACGTGACAACTTACTGCAGACTACTGATGAAACTTGTGGCTGGAGCAGAGCTCCAACCAGACAGAGAGTGACCTGGTGGTGGAACAGCACAGTAGATAGGGCCATTAGAGACAAAAGACTAGCATGGAAGGCTTGGAAAAAGGGTGGGAGTAGAGAAGGATATACAGCCGCTAATAGAGAAGCTAGACGTCAGGTGTACTTAGCACACAGGGAGGCTGAGAGTAGGAGGTTTGCCAATATTCTGCAAAGGGAAGATCAGAGGCGTGTGGTGTTCCACATTGCAAGGCAGTGTGTCAATGCAAATCAGGATGTTGTTGGAGATAAATGTGTCCGGAATGATGCTGGTGTACTTAGTGTCACGAATGATCAGAAAAAGGAGGCCTGGAAATGTCATTATGAGAGACTGATGAATGTGGAGAACAAATGGGAGAGAGAGAAATTACCCTCAGTAGATCCGACAGAGGGACCAGCTATTGAGATTGATGAATATAGGGTCCAAGAGGCGATTAAGGAAATGAAAAGTGGTAAGGCTGCTGGACAGTCGGGGATAGTTGCTGAGATGCTGAAGGCATCAGGGGACGTAGGCACTAAAATGGTTGCACGCATCATCAATCAGGTTATATATGGTGGTGTCATACTCAAAGACTGGTGCAGCAGTATTCTCATAAATTGCTACAAAGGTAAAGGGGATGCTCTGGAGAGGAGCAATTATAGGGGTATAAAACTGATGGATCAGGTTATGAAAGTGGCAGAAAAGATATTAGCACAACTAATTAGAGAAAGGGTCAAACTAGGTGAGATGCAGTTTGGTTTTGTGCCTGGGAAAAGTACAACAGATGCCCTCCTCTTGGTGAGACAATTACAAGAGAGGTTCTATACTTAGCCTTTGATAGGGTACCCCGATCTGTCATCTGGTGGTCCCTAAGGAAACTAGGTGTTGAGGAATGGCATGTGAGGACAGTGCAAACTTTGTACAGAGGTGCTGTCAGTAAAGTCAGGGTAGGAATGGAGTTTAGTGAGGAACTCCAGATTCAAGTCGGAGTATATCAAGGTTCAGTCCTCAGCCCGCTCTTGTTCATTATAGTCCTCCAAGCCATAACAGAGGAGTTTAAGACTGGCTGTCCATGGGAACCTTTCTATGCTGACGATCTGGTTCTTATAGCAGAATCAGTAGAGGAGCTAGAGAATAAATTCTGGCTATGGAAACTGCAATTGGAAGCAAGAGGACTGAGAGTGAACCTAGCTAAGACAAAAGTGTTAATGAGTTGAAAAGAGGACAAAACTCTGATTCCGTCAGGGAAATGGCCATGTTCGATATGCAGAAAAGGAACTGGCATAAATTCTATAAAATACACACAATGCAGGTGGGTGCTATAGAAGTGGTGGATAGCTTCCGGTACCTAGGAGATCAGATTAGCACTGGAGGGGGTTGTTCTGAGGCCATAGCATCTAGAACAAGGACAGGTTGGAAGAAGTTTAGGGAGCTGCTTCCTCTGCTGACGAAGAAGGGTTTCTCCCTGCGTACGAAAGGCCGGTTATATAATGCCTGTATGAGGAGCGCGATGCGGCATGGTAGTGAGACATGGGCAGCAACTACAGAGGATATGCGACGGCTGGAGAGAAATGAGGCAAGCATGCTCCGTTGGATGTGCAATGTGAATGTGCGTGAACGACCCAGCATGGATGTGTTGAGAGAGAAACTGTGTCTGAAAGGGATAGAATGTAGAGTGCAAGAGGAGATTGCGGTGGTATGGACATTTGATGCGCATGGAGGATGACCGATGGGTGAAGAAGTACCAGGAAATGCCAGTTGAAGGAAGACGTGGTAGAACACAAAAAACATGGGCGGAGGTGGTGAGAACAGACATCAGATCGCTGAAGCTCACAGTGGAGATGATGAAGGACCGTGACAAGTGGAGAGATGCTGTGCTGAATAAGACCCATCCCACCCTTGCATGCAGGGAAAAGCGGACATAAAATGATGATGATGATGATATATATATACAAGCCATGAATAGGGGAGCAGTCAGCAAAGTTAGGATTAGCAATGAGTATAGCGAGGAATTTAGCGTACAGGTTGGTGTCCACCAGGGCTCTGTTCTTAGCCCTCTCCTGTTCATCATAGTCCTGCAGGCAATAACGGAGGCGTTTAAGACTGGATGCCCACGAGAAAATAGAACCCAGATCCCCTCAGGGAAATGGCCTTACTCAGTATGTAGGAAAGGTGTAGGTAGGAACTCCATTTTCTGCCCCAAATGCAAACAATGGGTACACAAGAGAAGTAGCGGGATCTCAGGAAGCTTAATTAAGAATGTAGGCTTCACATGCAGCAAACAGCCACAGGAAACAAGTACCATCAATCTCTGGGAGGGCTCTGTAGAAACAGTAGACAGCTTCTGATTCCTAGGTGAACGAATTAGCAGCAGAAGGTGGAAGACTTACGTAGATTAGAAAGAAACGAAGCCTGCATGCTCCGATGGATGTGTAATAGTAATATACGTGAACGGCAAAGCATAAATGAATTGAGAAAGAGACTGATGATAAGAGGAATCAAATGCTGTGTGCAGGAGAGGCGGTTGCATTGGTATGGACATGTGATGCGTATGAAGGATGACAGCTGCATAAAAAGGTGCAGAGCACTAGAAGTTGATGGAAACCGCGGAGTGGGGAGACCCAAGATGACCTGGGATGAGGTGATAAAAGCCGA
>OZ024744.1:102277407-102282407 GCA_964016885.1 Eledone cirrhosa
GGGGTTGTTCCGAAGGACTGGCGTAGCAGCATCATCGTTAACTGTTACAAGGGTAAAGGAGAAGCCCTAGATAAGAGTAACTATAGAGGCATTAAATTAATCGACCAGGTCATGAAGGTCACGGAAAAAGTAATAGCGCAACTAATCAGAGAGAGATCTAGATGAAATGCAGTTCGGGTTTGTGTCAGGCAAAAGTACCACAGACGCTCTTTTCATTGTACGACAACTACAGGAGAAGTACCTAGCTAAAAGTAAACCCCTATACTTAGCTTTTGTCGACTTGGAGAAAGCCTTCGACAGAGTCCCCCGTTCGATTATCTGGTGGGCTCTTAGAAAACTAGGTGTTGACGAATGGCTTGTGAGAGCCATAGAAGCCATGTATAAAGAAACAGTCAGCAAGGTTAGAATTAACAACGAATATAGTGAAGAGTTTAGCGTAAAAGTTGGTGTCCATCAGGGCTCTGTTCTTAGCCCCCTACTATTTATTATTGCCCTTCAGGCTATAACAGAGGAGTTCAAGACCGGCTGCCCATGGGAACTCCTATACGCAGATGATCTAACGCTCATAGCTGAATCAATGGCCGAGCTAGAGAAGAAATTCCAAACATGGAAGCACGGCCTAGAATCAAAAGGCCTTAAAATTAACCTGGCTAAGACTAAAGTTCTAGTTTGTAGGAAAGAAAATAAGGCGCCGGTCCCTTCCGGGAAATGGCCATGCTCAGTGTGTAGGAAAGGCGTAGGTAGAAACTCCATTTTATGTCCCAAATGCAAAGTATGGGTGCATAAAAGATGTAGTGGGATCACAGGTAAGCTAAGAACACAGATTTTACATGTGGCCGGTGCTCTGGTGCAATAAGTAGCAGCAAGTGCCCACAAAATACTAACTCTTTCAATTGCGCAGAGGGTTCTATAGAAATAGTGGACAGCTTCCGTTACCTGGGTGACAAAATCAGCAGTGGGGGAGGGTGCTCTGAAAGTACAGTAGCTAGAGTCAGAAGTGGATGGAAAAAGTTCAGAGAGCTTATACCACTATTAGCCGCTAAAGGGTTCTCCCTAAAAATGAAAGGCAGGTTGTATGATGCCTGCATACGAACAGCAATGTTGCATGGCAGTGAGACCTGGGCATTGTGTGCAGAGGATATACGCAGACTAGAGAGGAATGAAGCTTGCATGCTCCGCTGGATGTGTAATAGTAATATACGTGAACGGCAAAGCATAAACGAACTAAGGAAAAAATTAGAAATAAGAGGGATCAGATGTTGTTTACGCGAGAGAAGGCTACGTTGGTATGGTCACGTGATGCGCATGAAAGATGACAGCTGTATAACAAAGTGCAGGGCAATAAAGATAGATGGTAGCCACGGAGTAGGCAGACCCAGGAAAACCTGGGTCGAGCTGATAAATTCCGACCTCACACACTTACACCTCTCCAAGACAATGTCACTGGACCGAGACCTTTGGCGGTACTCAGTAACAGAGAAGACCTGCCTTACCTAAATACAAAGTAAAACCTACTAGTCAGTAGTCATCTCTAACAAAATACACCCCCGCCCCACCCCATCCACACCGCCCCCTTCAATGCAAAGTTATGTTGGTGCCACAACATCCAGGCCGAAACAAACGAGATCGTGTAGGTGTCACGACAAAAAACACACAGTCCACGCTGTAATGTGGCCGTGTAGGCAACACGGTAAAAACCTCCCAGTCCCACACTGTAAATGTGGTTAGTGTTAGGAAGGGCATCCAGCTGTAGAAAACACGCCAGACAGTCCACGCTGTAATGTGGCCGTGTAGGCAACACGGTAAAAACCTCCCAGCCCCACACTGTAAATGTGGTTGGTGTTAGGAAGGGCATCCAGCTGTAGAAAACCCGCCAGACAGTCCTATGCGAGCAAGACAACCACTCTTGCCTCAAGTGGGAAAACCCCCGTCCAAACCCATGCAAGCGTGGAACAGGGACGTTAAACGATGATGACACATATATACATATATATACATACACACATATATATATAAAAATTCACACATATATATATAAACATACACACATATATATATATATACATAAACATACACATATATACATATACATACACACATACATTTATATACACATATATACATATATATACATATACACATGTATATACATATATATACATATACACATGTATATACATATATATACACATATATACACATATATATACACATATATACACATACATATATACATACACACATACATATACACATATACATATACATACACATATATATACATATACATACACATATATATATACAATGGAGGCACATGGCTTAGTGGTTAGAGCATTGGCCTTGCAATCGAAAGGTTGTGAGTTCAATTCTCAGACCGGGTGATGTGTTGTTTCCTTGAGCAAGACACTTTATTTCACATTGCTCCAGTTTACTCAGCTGTAGAAATGAGATGATAGGGACTAGGGTCCATATCATTCCACTGCAAAGTGGTCGTGGAGGTGCCACGGAAAAAAGCATCCAGCACTCACTGTAAATGAGGTTGGTGTTAGGAAGGGCATCCAGCTGTAGAAATCAAGCCAGAATCAGTTCCCGTCCCACCCTTGCAAGTAGGGAAAAAGCGGACGTAAAATGATGATGATGATGACACATATATAATTATTTCTACTTTTGGCACAAGGCCAGCAATTATTCCAGTGTATTACTGGTACTTTATTTTATCAACCCTGTAAGGATGAAAGGCAAAGTTAACCTCGGCGGGATTAACTTTTCCTTTCATCCTTATATATGTATGTACACATATATAATAATTGTTTCTACTTTTGGCACAAGGCCAGCAATTATTCCAGTGTATTACTGGTACTTTATTTTATCAACCCTGTAAGGATGAAAGGCAAAGTTAACCTCGGCGGGATTAACTTTTCCTTTCATCCTTATATATGTATGTACACATATATAATAATTGTTTCTACTTTTGGCACAAGGCCAGCAATTATTCCAGTGTATTACTGGTACTTTATTTTATCAACCCTGTAAGGATGAAAGGCAAAGTTAACCTCGGCGGGATTAACTTTTCCTTTCATCCTTATATATGTATGTACACATATATAATAATTGTTTCTACTTTTGGCACAAGGCCAGCAATTACCCAGTACATTACTGGTACTTTATTTTCTCGACCCCGTAAGGATGAAAGGCAAAGTTAACTTTGGCGGGATTTGAACTCAGACTGTACACAAATATAATAATTGTTTCTACTTTAGGCACAAGGCCAGCAATTTCCCAGTACATTACTGGTACTTTATTTTATCGACACAAATATAATAAAATGTAGTTTGCTTGAAGCATTGTATACAATATATAATGTGGAAAGTGATGTAAGGAAGAAGGCTAAAATACTACAGAATGGTTGCCTTCATCTTACTGTTCATTTTGGATTGTTTTAACCATCTTACAAATATATACTTGTTTCTACTTTAGGCACAAGGCCAGCAATTACCCAGTGCATTACTGGTACTTTATTTTATCGACCCCGTAAGGATGAAAGGCAAAGTCAACCTCGGCGGGATTTGAACTCAGATCGTAAAGGGACGTAACTATGCTTGAAAGCATGGCGTCCGACCCTCTACCGATACTGCCAATCCATCTTACAAATATATACTAGGACATTATATATATACTAGGGCATTATACATATACTAGGGCATTATATATATATATACTAGGACATTATATACTAGGACATTATATATATACTAGGACATTATATAGTAGGACATTATATATATACTAGGACATGCTGACGTGTATGTGTGCATGTGTGTATGCGCTGATGCATACATTTATATGTATGAGTATATAGATATAAATGTACAAACACAGACACACAAAAATACAACTGACATACATTCACACAAACACACACATACATAGCGTAGCAAAGAGAACGTCAGCTGCTGTTTTGCTATATTTTTTTCAACATCCCCTTCCTTCCTTTTATACACACATACATTCACACAGACACAAACACACACACACACACACCGTGTGACGGTCAGAAATCGCTCAAATTTATATTTAGATTTCCTCATCATCACTGTTTAATGTTCATTTTTCCACGTTAACATGGGTTACACAAGTTGTCCTGTTGCGAGAAATGCCAGGCCCGATGACCATGTCTTGCTCACATAGAACTAATTTTGGCTTGGTTTCTAAAGCTGGATTCTCTTCTTAACCCCAACCAATTTACAGTGTGAACTGGGTGCTTTTTGTTGTCACCTACACAACCACTTTACAGTGTGGGCTCTTGGGTGCTTTTTGTTGTGTCACCTACACAACCACTTTACAGTGTTGGGTGCTTTTTGTCATGTCACCTACACAACCACTTTACAGTGTGTACTGGGTGATTTTTTTGTCGTGACACCCACATGACCACTTTACAGTGTGGACTGGGTGATTTTTTTGTCGTAACACCTACACAACCACTTTACAGTGTGGACTGGGTGCTATTTGTCAAGACACCTACACGGCCACTTTACAGTGTGTACTGGGTGCTATTTATCGTGACACCTACATGACCACTTTACAGTGCGGACTGGGTGCTATTTGTTACAACACCTACACGACCACTTTACAGTGTGGGCTGGGTGCTATTTGTCGTGACACCTACATGACCACTTTACAGTGTGTACTGGGTGCTATTTGTGTGACACCTACATGACCACTTTACAGTGTGGGTGGGTGCAATTTGTGTGACACCTGCATGACCACTTTACAGTGTGGACTGAGGACTTCAGTGGGAGAGGTGTGTGGGGATTAGGGCATGTTTCAGAGGTGGAGTGTTAGGATATGGAAGGTAAATATAAGGGGGTGTAGGTGAAGGTGGTGCACATTAGATGTATGCTTCAGTCTGTGCTCATGGGAGGTGTATGGAAGGGGATGGTATGTGTGTGCGTGTGTTATAAATATATATATATATAACTGCTACAAAGGTAAAGGTG
>OZ024744.1:102292407-102322407 GCA_964016885.1 Eledone cirrhosa
GGTGGATTGGCAGTATCGGTAGAGGGTCGGACGCCATGTTTTCCAGCATAGTTACGTCTCTTTACGATCTGAGTTCAAATCCCGCCGAGGTTGACTTTGCCTTTTATCCTTATGGGGTTGATAAATAAAGTACGAGTAATGCTCTGGGTAATTGCTGGCCTTGTGCCAAAAGTAGAAACAATTATTATCATTATAGATTGGCAGTGTCAGTAGAGCTTCAGACAATATGCTTTGCAGCATATAGTTACAACCCTTTACATTCTGAGTTCAAATCCTGCCGGAGTAAGCTTTGCCTTTCATCCTTATAGGTCAATAAAATAAAGCACCAATAATGTACGCCATACCTTAGTGGATTGGCAGTATCGGTAGAGGGTCGGACGCCATGCTTTCAAGCATAGTTATGTCCCTTTACGATCTGAGTTCAAATCCCGCCGAGGTTGACTTTGCCTTTCATCCTTACGGGGTCGATAAAATAAAGTACCAGTAATGCACTGGGTAATTGCTGGCCTTGTGCCTAAAGTAGAAACAAGTATGATGGTCAGTTACAGCCAGTTTAAACAGAAAGAGGTGAGAGAATTCTGGCCGGTTTAAATGCTAAAGAGTTACCATGCTTCACCTAGCAACCGATTGCAAGAGAAACTTTGCAAAAGGAAAAAGAAATGATTATCATGTTTTCAAGAGAGGAGATTGAAGTGGTATGGACATGTAATGCATGGGGGGATGACAGTTATATAAAAAGGTGCAGGTATTTAAATTTGATGGAAGCTATGGAAGAGGAAGACCTAGGACAATTTGGGATGAAATGATAAAAGCTGAGTTTGCACAATTAAACCTCTCAAAGGAGATGACACTGGATATCTGGTGTTATGTTGTACTGCAGAAGATCTGCCTTTCTATGTGTACATGATGAAACAATCATGTAGAGGACACTAGTCTGCACCAATCTTCTGTTATTTAACCCTTCCTAGTGTTAATACCATAATCCTTTCACCTTTCACCAGCTAAATATCCCTTGCACCTCCCCCATGTCAAATTTGCTTAACTTGTTTCTTACAACTCTCACTCCTCACCTGTAATATGCTTGCATGGCTTGGACAGGTCCTTCTCAGTATGATATCTCTCCAGACGTTACGATTCTTTTCGTCACCACTATGAATCTCAGTGATTTGAAGTCACCTCTCAACCTCTGCCCAGGTCTTTCTTGGTCTACCTCTACAGTGACTTCCTTCCACCGGAATCTCCTGGCATTTCTTCACCTATAGCTCATTGTCCATGTGCATCACATGTCCAAACCAACCCAGTCTTCTCTACTGCACACTACCTCAGTTTCCTCTTAAACCCAGTTTCTCCTTCAACTCAGCCAAGCTCTGCCTCTCTCTCACACTTACACACATCCAACAGAGCATGGTTGCTTCATTTCTCTCCAGTCTAAGCACCTCCTCCACAGTCACAGCCTATGTTTCACTACCATACAGCATCACACTTCACACACAGACATCATACAGTTGTCCCTTGGCATATTTCTTTCCACCACCTCTCTCTCTCTCTCTCTATATATATATATATATATATATCATCATCATCATCGTTTAACGTCCATCTTCCACGCTAGCATGGGTTAGATGGGAGTTGTCCCACTTGAGGCAAATTGGTTGAGTGACCGTGTCTCGCTCGTATAGGACTATCTGGCAGGTTTTCTACGACTGGATGTCCTTCCTAACACCAACCACATTTACAGTGTGGACTGGGAGCTTTTTACCATGTTACCTACACGACCACATTACATCGAGGACTGTGTGTTTTTTTGTCGTGACACCTACACGATCTCATTAGTTTGGACATAACTTTATAGAGAAAGGGTGGTGGTGGTGGAAGAGGGAGGATGGAGTAGGGGTAGTGGATTGGGGTGTATGTTTGGTTTGGCGGGGCCTACTGACTGTAGGTTAACTTTGCATGTAGGGAAGGCGGGTCTTCTGTAATATTGTGTGGCGCCAAAAATCTCGGTCCAGTGACATTGTCTTAGAAAGGTGCAAGTGTGCAAGGTCAGAATTTATCATGTCGTCCCAGGTTTTTCTGGGTCTACCTACTCCGTAACTACCATCAATTTTGATCGCCCTGCACTTTTTTATACAGCTGTCAGAAACGTTGTGCATGAAGACATCAGATACAAATCTTACGTGATGAGGAGAGGTCAATTCATGTAAGAAAAAACAAAAGAAAACCGTTTAATCAGATCAAAAAGACTTTTGAACAAACTTACAAACTACAGCGTGGAGTGTGTGGGTTTTTTGTTGTGACACCTACACGATCTCGATCTCATTATCTCGTGCTGTTGGTGGGCGTGGGCGGATAGGGTAGGGGTAGTGGATTGGGGTGTATAAGTGCCTACTGACTGTAGGTTTCGCTTTGTACATAGGCAAGGCAGGTCTTCTGTATTACTGCATAGTGCCAAAGATCTTGGCCCAGAGACATTGTCTTAGAGAGATGTAAGTGTGTAAGGTCAGAATTTATCAGATCATCCCAGGTTTTTCTGGGTCTACCTACTCCGTAACTACCATCAATTTTGATCGCCCTGCACTTTTTTATGCAGCTGTCATCTTTTATGCGCATCACGTGACCATACCAACGTAGTCTTCTCTCAAGTAAACAGCATCTGATCCCTCTTATTCCTAATTTCTCACTTAGTTCATTTATGCTTTGCCGTTCACGTATATTTCTATTACACATCCAATGGAGCATGCATGCTTCGTTCCTTTCCAGTCTACACAGGTCCTCTGCACGTAATGCCCATGTCTCACTGCCATGTAGTATTGCTGTTCGTATACAGGCATCATACAATCTGCCTTTCATTTTTAGAGAGAAACCTTTTGTGGCCAATAGTGGTATATGCTCTCTGAACTTTTTCCATCCCGTTCTGACTCTGGCTACTGTACTTTCAGAAGACCCTCCACCACTGCTGATTTTGTCCCCCAGGTAACGGAAAGTGTCTACTATTTCTATAGAACCATCTGGGCAATAGAAGGAGTTAGTATCCTTTGGACACTTGCTATTTATTGCACCTGAGCATTGGCCACATATAAAGTCTATGTTCTTAGATAGTTTACCTGTGATCCCACTACATCTTTTATGTACCCATACTTTGCATTTGGGACATAAAATTGAATTTCTGCCTACTCCTTTCCTACACACTGAGCATGGCCATTTTCCAGAGGGCACCTGTGCTCTATTTTCCTTTCTACAAACTAGAACTTTAGTCTTAGACAAGTTAACTTTAAGGCCTTTTGATTCTAGGCCATGCTTCCATGTTTCGAATTTCTTCTGTAGTTCAGCCATTGATTCAGCTATGAGCATTAGATCATAGCTGAATCAATGCTGAGTTCCTACGGGCAGCCGGTCTTGAACTCCTCTGTTATAGTTACTCTCCCCCTGCCTATAGGTCTGCTCCAGTCACAGATTTCATCCGTTGCTTTCAGCAGGTTCACTTTCAAGAATTTCCACTGTTCCTCTATATTGCACGTTTCTAATTGCTCTTCCTTACTGTCAAAAGCATCAAGTAATAAGCTTTTAAATTTGTTACTGGTTGTGGGGTCCTTCAACTTCCATATTCTTCTCCTCAAGGTAGTCCCCCTCTGTTGTCGAGTACGTCTAGTCCTGACTATGAAGTCACTAATTACTAGGCTATGTTGGGAGGTGCATTCTTCACAGGGGAGGGACTTAGTATTTACAACAGACACTCTGTCCCGTCTTCTAGTAAGGATATAATCTATCTGGCTGGTGTGTTCCCCTGATCTATAGGTGATCAAGTGATTGTCTCGTTTTTTTTAAGTTTGTGTTACAGATAGTTAGATTATTTGCGTCACAGAATTCCAGGATTCTGAAGCCGTTCTCATTTCTAGTATCAAACCCATAGCCTCTATGGATTCCATCATAACCATCACTATGTTGTCCAACGTGACCATTTAGGTCGCCAGCAATAATTATGTAGTCGCTGTTGGTTATTTGGGAGTACATTAACGACTCATAGAACCTGTCTTTTATAACGTCAAGTAGGCCAGATTGGGGTGCATAAGCAGATATTATTGTCACAGTAGTTCTATTTAGAACTAGTCTTATTTTAATTATTCTGTCATTTACTCTATTTATGGAAATTACCTTATCTACGCATTTTTCTGCTAACATAATTCCTACTCCACCCAGTCCGTTGTCATTTCCCACCCAGAAAAGTTTTTAGCATCGTTTTTTACTCACAATGAATCTAGCAGATCCACCCCTCTACCTAGTATCTTGAACACAACAAACATCGACTTCCTTACGTTCAAGCATCTCTACAGCCTCGTTTGAGTGACCTTTCAATGTGCCTACGTTCATGGTACCAACTCTGAAGTTTTGGATTTCGTTGGGTGGGTGGAATGGATGGGTTGGAGGGGCAGGGAGGGGTGTGGGAGACGGAATTATGTTGGTCATCCATGTCTGAAATAAAGAGGAGTCCTTGCATTCTCGTCTGGCAGCAGGAGGTGAATTTATCTTTATCTGTGACATTGTCATTGAGTGTTCAGACTCTCCAAATTCCGCAGTCCATTTAGCAAACCGAAAAGTAACCAGGTCTAAACTTAAGGAGTAATAACTGAAGTGGTGGCTTTGCTATACAGATTGGTAAGAAGAACTTACTATAAACCACTGAGTTATGATTGGACAAAATAGCAATGGGGGGGGGGGGGTAACTTTAGGAGAAGGTTAGTTTTTAGGAAGGGTCCAACAGAATGAGGGATATACGGGATTGATAAAATAAAGTACTAGTAATACACTGGGATAATTGCTGGCCTTGTGCCAAAAGTAGAAACAATTATTAAAAACATGTGAAATAGAAAAGGAAAATCTGAGAGAAAAAAGAGATTAGATTCTAAACGGACATAACAGATTAAATATTACTGGCCAAATGGAAAAACAGACAAAAGTGGGTTGCTTACATTCTCAAATCGACAAGTTGGCAGCAAAGAGATTAGATAAATTCTGGCCTTAGAACCCTACAGAGTTTATTTTATATTTGCGGAGAGAAGAGGGGGGGGGTGTCAGTGAGAAGGTGTAAGCGTATAAACAATATGTGAGAGAGAGAGAGAGGGGAGGAAGATTCTAGAAATAAAATAATAATAACAATGGGGTAACTTTAGGAGAAGGTTAGTTTTCAGGAAGGATCCAACAGAACGAGGCATATTATTTTTTTTAAAAAAATGAGTTATATGCTTTGTTGATTATTCAACAGAGTTATGTTCATAACAGATATGAAGCACTCTACAGTAGAAATTTTATCTGGAGTATTATAATATTATTAATAGTAATAAATGGAAAATATCACTATAGCATCCTATATATTTTTATTATACGTATTTCAAGGATGCTAAATTATAGTATGCTTTCATCAGATAAAATATAATTTTTGATGTATAAGATAGTGACATACCTGAAATATAAGCCTTTAACTTTGGCTTACAGTGGGCATGTCGTTGGACCATATATATATCAAAAGTAGAAAAAATTATATTCGAATCTCATATGAGAGTATAGATAGATATATGAGATTAAATGCTTGGCGTAAACGTATTTAATAAACGTAACTTGATTCTCCTACTTTAAATCCTGATTATATATATATATAGTGGTGGAACACTGGAAGGTAATATCCGTAGTAGTAGAGCACTCAGTCCATGGGACGAGTTAGGTAGAAGTGGTTACACAACAGTTAGTTCACCATACCGAGAACAATTGTTTCACCTTCGCGGATCTTCAGCTCGGGATGTGTATAATTATAGGAACAGGAAGGACAACCGTACGAACGCGCATGCGCAGAAACTCGATCACTTCACACAGGCAATACTAGACTGCGTGCGGGAGGTGTAAGGGAGAACCACCAGTCTACCTTCAGATACCCGGACAGATGTTCATCCACGTATGGTCCCTCAAGGACTCAAGTCTAGGGTACTCCATTCAATGGAAAGCCATCACTAAGTCCAAGCCATACGCAAGGGGAAATCCGACGTCTGGCTTATGTATTGACGAACGAATAACTATCCTAAAGAGATTACACAATAGTGATTGCCTAAACACGAGGAGTGAATTTTTCACACGTTGTCCACACATCACCAAACATCTATTGCATAACTACAAGGCTCCAGATTGATTCTTTGTAATTTTATTTTAAATTTTTTAAAATTTTATTTACAACCTAAAAACTTTCTGGACTTTCGCAGTTATCTCCCTTACACCTCCTGCACGTAGTCTAGTATTGCCTGTGTGAAGTGACCGAGTTTCTGCGCATGCGCGTTCGTACGGTTGTCCTTCCTGTTCCTATAACCATACACATCCCGAGCTGAAGATCCGCGAAGGTGAAACAATTGTTCTCGGTATGGTGAACTAACTGTTGTGTAACCACTTATATATATATATGGAATACTGTTAGCTTCTCGCTAAAACAATTTCTATACCTTTCATTTATATATATATATATATTTAAAGGTAAAACAAGATTCAATGAATAAATCAAAGAATGAGTTTTACAATAGATTGGAAGCACTCAACAGAAGTGCTTTTCCGGAGTTATTAATATTAATTCAAAATATTAACAAAAATAGACATTCGTGTGATCAAATATATTTTATTATACATATTTCAGAGGTACTGTTGAAGATAGCTCAGTACCTCTGAAATATGTATAATAAAATATACTTGATCACATGAATGTCTATTTTTGTTAATATTTTGAATTAATATATATATATGGAGGCACATGGCTTAGTGGTTAGAGCATTGGCCTTGCAATCAAAAGGTTGTGAGTTCAATTCTCAGACCGGGCAATGTGTTGTTTCCTTAAGCAAGACACTTTATCTCACATTGTTCCAGTTTACTCAGCTGTAGAAATGAGATGATAGGGACTGGGGTCCATATCATTCCACTGCAAAATGGACGTGGAGGTGCCACGGCAAAAAAGTACCCAGCACTCACTGTAAATGAGATTGGTGTTAGGAAGGGCATCCAGCTGTAGAAATCAAGCCAGAATCAGTTCCTGTCCCACCCTTGCAAGCAGGGAAAAAGTGGACGTAAAATGAATGAATATATATATAAACAAAGTGAGAGTGAGGAGATACAGAGGAAGGTATAAACTTGACTGTCACCCCAAGTGGTTTCGGCTTGTGTTCAGCAAGCCTTTCAAAGGGTGTACACCCGTGCAAAGGCTTGCTGAACATAAGCCGAAACCACTTGGTATTGCAGTCAAGTTTTAACCTTCCTCTATATCCACTCTGCTTCTTCCGATGCATTCAGTATTCCCATATGTGGTCTACCTGGTCACTGCACCATAGGTTTTCTCTTTCTCTCTCTATATATATTATACTGAGAATTGTGTTGGAACAATTGTAAAGGATTAAATGTTTTAAGAACTCTTATCTCAATTTGTTCATGTATGTGTGTTTCTCTCTCTCTCTCTCTATATATATATATATATAATTGTTTCTACTTTAGGCACAAGGCCAGCAATTACCCATAATATATATATAATGTATACATAATATATATACACATAATGTATACATATATATTTCTATACATGTGTATATATATATATATGGTGGCTGCCAACTCGTTTTCGAGTACGGCCACTACTTTATATCCATGTAGGAGAACCCCTACCGAAGCGCTGAACGAGTGTGACTTGAAAACTCTAGTACTTGAAAACTCTATACTTGTGACAATTATTGACACATAGTGCTGGGCCCTTGGTACCATGTGACGACAAGTACAAAGAGATCTCCAGATATAAAGCAATGAGTACCGTGAAGCTTTTATAGTGAGCAAAGGTACTGCACAAAGCCAGTCCCACTCTCTTAACCAAGATGATATTTACCAAAAAGAAGAACAAGTCAACATCATTGGATACCATCAGGGTTGCAGGTGTTATATCAGAGTTTTCCTTCTCCTAGAATTCTGCCTTGACAAAGGCTAAGGGGTCATCTCTCCCGGTGATTTTGGATGGCCATTGACTCATAAGAGCTCCTTTGCCATTTGACAGGTTTTGTTTTTAGTCCTGCAGGATGTCCAAAGTCACCCTCCTCACCAAGAAACCTTGGTGGGGTTGCCAGTTTAGTCGCCAACGACCCGACCATGGGACAGGTTGTACTGGAATACATGTTACCAGTAGCACCAACTGGTGACCTGACATCATCATCACCGTTTTATGTCCGTTCTTCCACGTTAGCATGGGTTGTGTGTATATATATACATATGTGTGTATATATATAATTGTTTCTACTTTTGGCACAAGGCCAGCAAATACCCAGTACATTACTGGTACTTTATTTTATCGAACCCTTAAGGATGAAAGGCAAAGTTAACCTCGGCGGGATTTGAACTCAGATCGTAAAGGGACGTAACTCCTTTCGTCAAAGCATGGCGTCCGACCCTCTACTGATACTGCCAAATGTATACACATATATATATATATATATATATATATATACATGTGTATATATATATATATGTGTGTGTATATATATACATGTGTGTGTGTGTATATCATCATCATTTTACATCCGCTTTTCCGTTTGCAAGGGTGGGACTGGAACTGATTCTGGTTTGATTTCTACAGCTGGATGCCCTTCCTAACACCAACCTCATTTACAGTGAGTGCTGGGTGCTTTTTTTCCGTGACGCCTACACGTCCACTTTACAGTGTGGGCTGGTGCTTTTTTGCCGTGGCACCTCCACGACCACTTTGCAGTGGAATGATAGGGACCCTAGTCCTATCATCTCATTTCTACAGCTGAGTAAACTGGAGCAATGTGAAATAAAGTGTCTTGCTCAAGGAAACAACATATATATGTACATTACATATTTATATATGTAATGTACACACACACACACATATATATATATATGTACATTACATATACATATATATGTACATTACATATATATATATATATACATGTATATATATATATGTACAATATATATACATGTGTATATATATATATATGTGTACTTTATATGTGTATATATATGAGAGAGAGAGAGAGAGAGAGAGAGATCGCCAATTAAAAAATCAAATCAAATTACATGCATGCACAACAATAATTAATTTAGTTACGAAAAACAATTGAAAATTTCTTAATCATTCGTGTGTACAAAACTGTATTTTCTTTTTTTTTGTTTTGTTTAGATTTTCTTATAATAATCGAAAGTTAAGATAAAATAGTAGCGAATTTACTATATATACATATATATATATATTATCAGATTTGGTAAAGATTTAACTGATAAATATAAGCCCGCCACTCCATTCTAAAGTGGAATTTAAGAGTAAGCAATTAGCTATTATTATTTTATACAGTAAGAAAGTATAAGTGAGTGAGTGCGTGTAAGAGATACGAAACGGTGACTGTTTTTTATTAAAGAAAAGGCGGAAAAAAGATATTTAAAAGGCTGTATGTAAGCAATGCTATCCCACAGTGCAGTTTGTTACATGTGAACGCTAGCCATGGCGTCAAGGTTTCAGGTTGGAGATCTCGTATGGTATGTTTAGTTAAATTGTTTATACTTTCCTTGCAATTTTTACACACATGTAATTCTTGTTATTATTAAACAACTATATTTTTGTTATAATTTTTCGTTTACTAATATTATTTTGTTTTGTGGTTTTTCTTTTTTTTTTTTTTTTGGTAACATTGCAGGGCGAAAATGAAAGGTTTTTGTGCGTGGCCCGCCAAGGTAAGTGTTGGTTGATATTATCTATGTATGTATTTTTGTGAGATAACTGGAGAACATGTAGTTATTGTTACTGCTTCAGATAGCGCCAATACAATCAATTACACAACATACAACTACAAAACTACTAATATTTATTCCCTTATCTTATCTGTAATTTCTATGCAAGAAAAGGATATATTTCACATTATTGATTAAATTGTTCAATATATATATATATATATATATCTTGACCCCCACATATCTATATATATATATTTATATATTTCCAGCTTCAGTTTCGTCTCCCTTTAGATTGTATAATTTTAAAATGTCCATTAAGTTTCCTTACCACCTAGACTAACAATCCTACTAATTTAACTAATTTCTCAAGCTATAACATCTATTTTAATGAGGAAAACCAATTAAAATGTGCAATATTTATATTATGCATTGTTCGGCATTAATGAAATGTGATTTTGAAGGGAGCTAACATCACGCCTTGCCCCGCTCTTGTCCGGCCCGGAACACTTTTTCGCTAAAATACAAATACAAAAAATTATCCTTTTTAATTCACATTCTCTGCCATCTTATTATTTTTTTCACAATATTCATCTTAATCTAAGGATATTATATATATTTTCCCCGATTTACATTTGTTTTGAAAATGCAATAAAATTAAAATATATAAAAGTTAAAATGGAACCAGAGGAAAAAACTCTTCTGGTTTTTCATCACGTCAAATTTTTTTTTTTTTTTTTTTAATGTCTTTTGTTTTTTTTGTGTGTGTTGTGTGATAGATATCATATTTCATTTATACCGAAATATATTTGTATTTTATAGAATATATATAATTTTTACGAAATGGCACACATGTTAAAGATTAAAATGTTAATTTATACCGGTACTTTATATTAATTTGAAGTTGTTGTAGTTGATGTTTTTTAGCGCACAATATTTTGGTTACTTTCCGTTACGGATCAAATTCTTTGTTAAAGGAAAGAATGATTTCTCAATTTTGAATTATCTTTTCGATTTACAAACATCAATCGCAGGAAATAAGAGCACTTTTTTCACATTTTATCACTGAAATGTTACATTTTTTTTTTTTTATTTATTTTTTTTTTTTTCAAATAACTTTCTCTGTTAGAAGTGAACCCATAATATTCATTGCTATAATAATAATAATAATAATAATATTAGGAAATTATAAATTTAATTTCTTTTTTTTTTAAATCGTACGCATTATTTTAATCAGTTTTGGTGAAAAAAAACGAAAAAAATGCTTTTATATTTATTTTTTTTAGACTATCTGGATATCCTAATGTGAATAGATAGTTCTGCAAATTGAAATATTTTCTTTTTAAAGCGTTGAATCAGTTTTCACAACCAATAATATCGATCACTGTCGTGAGAGTCAGTAAGTTTTATAATCTTGTGAGAATTCTTTCAATCATTACGGAGTGTTACTCATTAAAACTTGCCTAAAACATTAATGTCAGTCAGGTATCACGATATGATAGACCATTTCACAAACGACCCCCTCCTTAATGATCTGAAACTATATAATTTAATTCATTAACCCTTTTGATACTAACCTACATGAAACCACGTTGGTTTTATGATTCAAAGTTGCCTGTTTTAAATCCTTCCATCATAATTGATATTAAGAAATGTTTGTGGTTTCAAACAGCAGCTTACTAATGAAAACATTAGTAATTTTCATTAATTTTTTTTTTTAAATATTCAAAATATCTATATCTATATTTATATATATATATATATATGAAGTGTCAATAGAAGTACAGTAACAAAAGGGTTAAATAAATTGTCTTGTAAAATGTGCCAAATCAAATAACTAAATACTGTGCTTGATATGCACAAAACATGCCTGTCCTTTATAACATTTTAATTTTAATTTTATTTCAGATTATTGAACCTATGTCAGAAGTTAAGAGACCAACTAGCAAAAAGACACACCATTTTGTATTTTTCTTTGGTTCTGAAAATTAGTAAGTAGATTATAATTTTCTAAATAATATAATTTAACAAAATGTATATTAAACACCTTTTAAAAAGTTACCCACCTGTATATTATGAATTCTTCACTCATTCTCTAAACTATAATTTGTCTATTGCATATGTCTCTCCTTCAAATGCTATTGAACAAGCATTGCAACTGAAAATAGGGATCAGTAACAGCTTATAAAATATTGGTTTCTAATTTGAGGATAAACTGTGACTAATGATGGAGGAGGAAATTAAAGCCTATGGGTTGGTGAGGGAAAGGATGCAAATAGGGCAAAACGGAGGAGCTTGTCATGGAGTTCTGCAAAGTTAACCCCTACTTCAACGGAAAATGGCTTTAAAATGCTTGTTTGTTGTATTTAATGTTACATTGTCTCTATTTGCTAAAGATTCAGTACTTTTCGTCACTTTTATTCTTCACTCAAGATCTGGAGTGCTCCAGATGTACTGTAATACCTAATATACATGGTTATAAAATGAAGGCAGTTAACTGCTTGGATGTCTTTCTGTAAATTAGCAAATAAGTTACATCAGTGATATTAGTGTTGGTGGTAAATCTAGTTTTATCTAGTTTTGTAGGTTTGGTTGGATAGAACAGGTTATGTCCATAGCATTTTGCATGACCTCTGTGTTTGGTGAAACTGACATAGTTAATGCTCTTTTTGAACAGCTGCAGAGAGGGAATTCCAGAGGGTTGATGTTCTTGGGAGGAAAGACTGGAATAATTGTTAATATGGGTCCTTGTAGTGACGACACTGACTGGTGAGCATCCTTAAATGTAGGTTGCATCAGACTGGTGATCAAACCACTGAATGCCGAAGTCTATCTTTGGATTTATTTGCACCACATACCTAGCAATAATGAATGCTGGCTTTCATAGGGTAATATGAATGTTGACCAAGATATCTAACACAGTGGCTCAGTTCATCCAGTTCATCATCATCATTTCATTTTATGTCCGCTTTTCCCTGCTTGCAAGGGTGGGACGGGAACTGATTCTGGCTTGATTTCTACAGCTGAATGCCCTTCCTAACACCAATCTCATTTACTGTGAGTGCTGGGTGCTTTTTTGCCGTGGCACCTACACGTCCACTTTACAGTGGAATGATAGGGACTGGGGTCCCTATTGTTTGATTGATATGTTTCATTGTGTTGTATCTTAAAGAGGGATGGGTTGTTTGAAGCTGACATATACATCAGTTTTTAGTGGTGCTCCAATGGAATTGAAGACACTCAAGTCGTGTGTATGTATATATATATATATATATATATATATAAATGTAGTACACGTTATGCAGACACATAATACACTTAGTTTTCTAGTCGTGCATCTATCATCATTTTACGTCCGCTTTTCCCTGCTTGCAAGGGTGGGACGGGAATTGATTCTGGCTTAATTTCTACAGCTGGATGCCGTTCCTGGTGCTTTTTTACCATGGCGCCTACATGTCCACTTTACAGTGTGGGCTGGGTGCTTTTTTGCTGTGGCACCTCCACGACCACTTTGCAGTGGAATATGTACCCCAGTCCCTATCATCTCATTTCTACAGCTGAGTAAACTGGAACAATGTGAAATAAAGTCTTGCTCAAGGAAACAACACATCACCTGGTCTGAGAATTGAACTCTCAACCTTTTGATTGCAAGGCCAATGCTCTAACCACTAAGCCATGTGCCTCCATTTATGATAAAATATATTTGATGTTCTTAGAAGACCATTTTTAATTGTTGTAATGTTTGGCTGCTTATTGGTAATCTTTAGACTGATAAAATGCCATGATATCTGTTCTGGCTCTGAGTTCAATGGAGTCAGCTTTGCCTGTCATGCTTTTGGTATCAATAAAATAAAGTATCAGTCTGTTGTGGTAAATTTGTGAAATTCTTAGAGCCTCAGCTGAATTTCTTTGTAGTATTCAATCCAGCTCTTTGCATTCTTAGTTGAAATCTTGCTGTGGCCTACTTGGGTGGTAGATTTAGTCTGTTTAAATTAACACCTCAACCTAGCCATTGTGTGCCTGTATCAGAGTCCCACCACCATAGAGCAAATTGGAAACTTGGAATGAAAACAGTTAAAGAATTGCTCTAAATCAAAGTTCTATACAAAATAATAGAACATAATCATCAGACATTGGAACTGAGCGCCTATGCCCCCTGTTGTTTGCTGTAATTTTGCAAGCTTATTTTTCTATTAGGGTTTTTCCATGTAGCACTATAACAGGCAGATTAGTCTTGGCTATTCCTTTGTGTAACAATCTGCAAAAAAGATACCAATTTACAGTTGGTGGTTAGCTATAGAGGGGAAATAAATTGTACCAATAGTATTAAAGTGTGTTAAAGCTATCCTACACACAATAACATAGAGAAAAAAAAATTGTAAAGCAATGACAGAAAAACAGCTTTCATTGAAATGGAAGATATTTTAAGAAATAAATGTTAAGTTAAAACATATCAATTAGCCAACTATTGTGTCCTTTCTGTGGAGGTGCATGGCTTAGTAGTAAGGGTGTTGAACTGACAATCATAATGTGGTGGGTTCGATACCGTGACTGGGTTGTGTATTGTTCTAGAGTAAAACACTTCATTTCACTTTGCTCCAGAATACACAGCTGAAAAATGAGTACCAGCAGTAACTGGAGGTTTAACCCTGTGTTTGATGTCCTGTCTAGATTTACTCTTGTACTCTGTTGCTTCATGCCACGGAAACTGGGATAAACATTGGCCTGATGAGCCTCTGGGCTTGAGACACTTTAGAATGTACTTCTTACAAGAAACAATTATTTCACATCATGCTGGTGCCACAGAAAAATGCATCCAGTACATTGCAAAGTTGGTGTTGAGAAGGATTGGTGTATAGAAGTCATGCTAAAAATATGGAACATATGGCTTAGTGGTTAGAACATTGGCCTTGCAATCAAAAGGTTGTGAGTTCAATTCTCAGACCGGGTGATGTGTTGTTTCCTTGAGCAAGACACTTTATTTCACATTGCTCCAGTTTACTCAGCTGTAGAAATGAGATGATAGGGACTGGGGTCCATATCATACCACTGCAAAGTGGTCGTGGAGGTGCCACGGCAAAAAAGCACCCAGCACTCACTGTAAATGAGGTTGGTGTTAGGAAGGGCATCCAGCTGTAGAAATCAAGCCAGAATCGGTTCCCGTCCCACCCTTGCAAGCAGGGAAAAAGCGGACGTAAAATGAAATGATGATGATGAGCATGACATGGCTCCTTGACCAGTCTGGTCTTAGGCTCTGGGAACCCATCCAAACCTTGCCAACATGGAAAGTGGACATAAAATGGCAATACAATTTGTGAATAATAGCATTATTGGTTATAGGTTTCCAATGGATTAGTCATTAGTGTGCTCTGTTTTTGATGGTGATAGTTACAACCTTGGCTTATCATTTTTCTCGTATAGACTCTCACTTATCACTGTTACTCAAGCTTAATCCATCTTTTTTTAAAATTAAGTGTACAATTAGCAGGTCATTAAAAGAATTTATATATTCGTTTATAAGCTGAGAAATGTATGGCAGATTTGATGGTAAAATGGTGGAGCGACACTTAAATTCGAGGTCAATATTTTGATTTTCACCAATTTCAAATTCTATGTAAATAGTGCTAAAATATTTGGAATGATTATTTTACATTGACAGTTTTACTACATTGCCATAAGTCTTATTTATGGATTCCTTTGAGAATATTCCTAACAAACTTTTAATATAAGAGCGCTGTAGATTTGGTTGTCCGTCTGTCACACTCTTTATTTAGAGGGGTAGTGCTAAGCGACAGATATGTACATAGAGAAGAGGGAACGCTGTGTTTTCGAGGTGACAAAGTTACGACATCAACCTCATCTATATTGAGAGAGGGGCGTGCCAAGTGAAAGATGTACATAGAGAGGAAAAGGGAACATCATTTGTTTAGCGAGAGACGTTGCTCCCATCTAGTTTTTATAATTTGAGCTTTTTATTGTATAAATATCCCCTACACATACATCCATGCACACACACAATACATGCACACCGACTGTTTTTCTGACTTAATTATACTTTTTCTTCCAATCTTCTATTTTGTATTTTATTGTTCTCACTCTTACCCTCTCTTTTTCTCTTTCTTTCCCGTCTACTCTGAATCTTTATATGTTAATCAGTCTCTTTCTTTCAACTATTCCTTATATCCCCATCCACACAGTTTCGAAGCCCCCTCCTCTGCCTAGTGTTTTTAATGATTTCCATAATGGTTAAAAGTTTTTTTTTAAATATCTTAAACTCACAATATATCTATGGAGTAAAAGGATAGACTAATAATGTATCAAATGTAAGAAATAATCTGGCTGATTTAAAACATGTAAACCAGTTTACATGGTTTTTAAAAGCAACCAAATTGAGTACTAATGAACTACGAGGGTAATCCCAAAAGTAAGGTCTCCAAAGCGATGGGGACGCAGAGAAACTGTTCGTACGGCTGTTGGCAACACTGTTGTGATTGGTGCTTCCTTCACTCCCAGACAAGCATACGCGCGCTTCGCTGGGATGCTCAATCTTGGCTTGGCAGCCGTTGAACACTACCGCCAAGTGCGAAGTTCGCGCAGTTATTCGGTTTTTGAACGCAAAAGGCGTTGAACCGATTGAAATTCATCGCCAATTGACGGAAGCGTATGGACGGTCGTGCACGGATGTCAAAAACGTTCACGAGTGGTGTGGAGTTTACAGCCGGTCGTACTGAAATTCATGACGAACAAAGGAGCGGGAGACCGTCAATTTCCGATAAGACAGTCGCAAAGGTTGACGAAAACATGCGTAAAGAGGCGGATCACTCTGGATGCTCTGAGATTTCCCGAAGCACCATCCACAGGATTTTAACGGAAAAATTGCGACTGTCTCGTCGGAAATTGACGGTCTCCCGCTCCTTTGTTCGTCGTGAATTTCAGTACGACAGGCTGTAAACTCTCTACACCACTTGCGAACGTTTTTGACATCCGTGCACGACTGTCCATACACTTCCGTCAATTGGCAATGAATTTCAATCAGTTCAACGCTTTTTGCGTTCAAAAACCGAATAACTGCGCGAACTTCGCACTTGGCGGAGGCTCCATTCTCAACGGCTGCCAAGCCAAGATTGAGCATCCCAGCGAAGCACGCGCATGCTTGTTTGGGAGTGAAGGAAGCACCAATCACAACCGTGTTGCCAACAGCCGTACGAACAGTTTCTCTGCGTCCCCATCACTTTGGGGACCTTACTTTTGGGATTACCCTCGTAATAAAAAAAAAACATTTCTTGTTCAAAATTACACTAGTGTTGAATATTGAGTTGTTTAGTTAACTGAGTGAGGGGGCGTGTTGAGGTGAAACGTGTATTTGTAAAAATCTATTTAAAGGCTTTAACCCTTTCGCATTTAAACTGGCCAGAATTTTCTTTCTGTTCAAACCGGCTGTGACCGGTCACTCGTACAGTTGTTAAGGTATTGTTCCCAAAATAAATATCAATGTCATAGATTCGATATTATGTGAGGTAAAGCCTTTACTGTGAAAATATAATAGTAAATATAGAGTAATGTAAATGCTAATGGGTTAATACATGTATGACATTAAATTGTTTTTTAAGGCACACATTTCATTGGATAAAAATCTGTTACATCCAGGAGATATTGTCTACTAAAAAAAAAGCAAAATATTCCCAGCATTTGAGTAACCAGAAGTTTAAAAAAATTTGAGAAACCTATTGTAACTTTATAAAGCAGGTGCAATGATAAATTATGTAATGAAATTGTGAAACAAAAACTATATTCTAAACCACACTTAAAACATTTTAAATATTAAAGTATTAAAACTTCATAAATATATTTTTCACTAATGAGAATTTCGAAACAATGCCATCTAAACATTGTTAGTTGCCTTGGCTTATACAGTTTAGATTTTTGTTCAATTCTCAGACATAAAATTAGGAGATTGGCTTATATATGGTAATTACAATATAATCTAACTACGATTGAAATTTCTGCACACTGGGATTACTAAACAATCAGCCAGTGTGGAGAGACCAACTTGATTATTTCCCTTCCTCAGAGGAATTTAAAAAGTAACGAAGTTGCCACTTTGGGATTTGGTGAACTAATAACTTATCTGGACCATTTTATTTAACCTGTCTTACATTTAACCGAAACAAGACAATTTCTACAAGTGATTTTATGATCTATATTAGCTCTCAACTATAGTTATTTTATTTTTATCTGTACTTTCATTATTGTATATTTTCATTTGTTTTCATTGATGTATACTTTCAATCTGTATTATTTAGGCTAAACATAAACCTACAAATGTTTTCATACCTTCCAATTTCATTTTGATAATGACTAATATCAGGATGTCAGATTTTCTACAGTAATATAATTTCATTTCAACTATGAATTGTATACAAAATATATTTACATCGAGTTATGTCATCATCATTGTTTAACGTCCATCTTCCACGCTTGCATGGGTTAGATGGTTTTGTTCCATATGATGCAGGAATGGTCGGGAGACTGTCTTGTTCGCACGGAAGTGTCTCTGGCAGGTTTTTTAATAGGTGGATGCCTTTCCTAACACCAACCACATTTACAGTGTGGACTGTTGTCATCGACGCAGTGGACATAAAGGGGGTAGGGGTGGGGTGTACATTGGGTTAAGAGATGCCTACTGACTGTAGGTTTGTATGCAATGGCAGTCAGGTCTTCTGTACAACTGCATGGCACCAAAGGTCTTGATCCAGTGTCATTGTCTTAGAGAAGTGTGAGCAAGGTCAGTTGTTATCACCTCATCCCAGGTTTTTCTCAGTCTACCCACTCCGTAGCTTCCATCAATTTTCATTGCCCTGCACTTTTTTATACAGCTGTTGTCCTTCATATGCAACACATGTCCATACCAACGCAATCTCCTCTCCAGAATACATTTGATACCTCTTATGCTTAGTCTCTCTCTCAATTCGTATATGCTTCACCTTTTGCGCACTTTACTATTTCACATCCATATGAGCATGCAAGCTTCATAATGTATATCTTTGAAAATGTTATCTCTGTAAAATATGATTTGAGAAAGTTGGGTGGGGCACAGACATTACCTGGAGTTTGTTTAACAAGCAAAAATATATATGAAATGTGTGGTTTTTTTTTGCATCTGTAATTTAATAACTTTCTTTCTTTTCTAGTGCCTGGGTTCAAGAAGATAGCATTTATAATTATCTAGAAAATAAAGCTAAATATACACTTATTAGTAGAATTCCAAGAGGATATAATGTAGCCATCGAGGCGATAGAAGATGTTATCAAAGCAATGCCATCTCAGGTAAGAAGAAATATTTATACAAGTAATTCTTGGAAACTTCAATGTGCTAAAGTTTGTGACAATTATATATATTTCACATTGATTGTTAACCCTTTTCATACAAAACTGCTTGAAACTGACCCTGGTTTGTTTTAAAATGTTTATATTTCACCCCCCCCCCCCCCCCACATCATAAATTTGTGTAAGAACTAACATTTACATTACTCTGTCAAATATGTTAATTTATTTACATTATTTTAAGTTAATCATAAGGTTATCAAATATGTTTGTAACTGTATTAATTTTTTATGTACAGACTTGAAATTTTGTCAGTAGGTGTTTAAATATCAATGACTTACAATTATGTATTTTTACCTGATTTTGTTAAATTTGACTTTATGGGCAAGTGTAAAAGCAGTGACTTTATGGATAAACACAAAAATTTAAACTTTGTCTTACCTGTTAGGTTTAATAGAAAAATTACCCAACAATGACCTAGATGTTGATTTCCAACAATTTTACTACTTTTCACAAGGTGAATGAATTAAAAGGCAGGTATAATCAGTACAAGGTTTTATTCTTTCTCTACATTTCATGCAAATATTTTCATTGAAAAGAAAGTATAAAACCCTTTTATTTGTCAATATACTATTGGCAATGTATTCTTACATAATGTACTAGGTGTATTCTTACATAATGTACTAATAACAGAATGTGCCCAACAAAAAAAGCTCATTAACAGGTGTTATAGTTATACAAGTGTATACATACAGAAAATCAATATATATTTCTGGTTTTTGCTTATAACTTGTTCAAATAATCTTTTTTTAACTACATAATTAGTATTGTCGGGCAATATTTCTGCCAGGAAATTGGCCAAAGCACCCTTTACATAATGGTACCTTATAAAATGAACACATGAAAGATGTTTCAATTTGGTAACCTTTAGCAGTTTTTCTTGTTTGCAAAGAGCGCATTCTGCAAACTTTCTTCCTCCCATTAATCTTATGAAAATCAATATTTTCTTTGTTTACAGCTACTTCAGTTAGTTTTGATTTTCTCCCAGCTCTGTGTTTGTAGGAAGTGTACCTTCCACGTAGCTGTGATGTAACATATACAGGGAATTTCATGTGGCAGTAGTCTTTTGGTGATGGTGGATCCTTGTGGATTTTAGTGAATACAATAAAATGGTTAACTTCACTATAAACCACAATTCATCTCCACCTTTTCTTTCCATGATATACAACTGGGTAATATGCACAATACTGGTTGGCTTTGTCGTCGACTCCACCCATTTATTTGTTGTAGGAAATATTTACTAAGGGTTTACCTTCAGCCTCAGCACCTGTTGTTGATTTAAAGATGGGAATAAAATCTTTGTTTTTGTATGATGTGGCTAGCTTTCTTTTTTTTTTTTTGGTATTTGGAGAATGTCTTTTTAATTTTGTAATTTTATTTCTTGGGGTAGCCCTTTATAATAGCCTAACAAGTTTACATGTTTACGAGGGCAAAAAACTCTGCCAGAAGCACCGAAAAGAAAAAAAAAAAAAGTTGAAATATACATATATGTTGAGTGGAAGAGTTCAGAGACCACACATCATATCCCAATCCATTCTGTCTCTCTCTCTCTTACATTTTTGTTCCTGTATAAATATCAGTTTGCTCAGTAGCCTGTGTCCAATTCAGAGCTCCCACACCTTGATGCCACATTTGGTGGGTTTAGTTGACATATATGTACCTTACCCTAACAGCCAATCTTCGCTTCATCAACACTGGGTTTTTTTTTTCTTCTTTCAGTTTCTCTTCTGCCACTGCTTCGAAGAAAGTGTGGCAAAAAGAAATCCAGTAGGGAGTAGTGTTGTAGACTAGTTTCTCTTTTTTTTCTTTTTCTTTTGCGAAATCGGGAATATATATTGTTAATCTTCGATCATATAGCTGTAATATTTTCAATGGTGTCCTGGAGATCTTTATCAAAGTAACGATCATCGTCGAGTAAAAATTCAGATATGATTTATACAAAGTCAGATTGGTTATTTTCTTTTTGTTTTTTTTCATTTAGTAAGTCTTTGTAGGTTAAACTTTTAGTTGGTATCATTACTTTCAGAAGCCATATTGATAAGCCCCCCAAAATACATCTTAACTTCTAATGTTAAAAACACATGTGCTGTTACAAGTTTCACTGTTTACTATTGTATTTTCACGATAAATGCTTTCTCATATAAACAAGTATCTACAAGATTTCAATCTCATTACTGTTTATTTTTAGAATATTTTAGCTGCAGTATGAGCAGCTAGTTTGAAGAGATAAGAGTTTTAAATGTTGAAGGGTTAAGCTTCCAAATTCTTAATTTGAAAATAATAAGCAGTCCTTTTCATTTGGAATGTAATGAAAGGATTAAATTTTCAACATGCATTACAAGAGGTTTACCAAAAGATGTACATTCATAGAACAGACTACCTTCTTAACAAGCAATGGTGACTTTTTAATCACAGTTGATTCCAGTGGACAAGTTGGGCAATACTGTGAGGGCTTCCATGCTGTCCACAAAGGCTTTGGTTTTGGCACAAAAAAATGAGGGATCGAAGCTTCTGGAGTTTTTTGATGCTAATGGTTTGACTATTTGCAACACTAACTTCAGAAAGCCAGCTGGCTGCTTGATCACCAATAAGTCAGGTGAGCGCAAAAAACAGGTTTATTGTATCTTCACCAGAAGCTGTGACAGACTGATGGTTGTAAACACGAAAGGTCCTTTTCTGGGAGGAGTGTACAACTCAACATAAAATAGTGATCAGTGACTTTAAAATCAGAGCTAGGCAAACTCAGAAACATTGACAAATGAGCCAGGACATTGTCATGATGCAGCTATCAGTTTTGTGAGGCTTACAGATCTGGTCTCTTGAGCTAAACTGTAATAGGAATATATCAGAGGACTTGCTAAGAGTATTCCTTTGTGGAGCATATTTGAGTTACCATCACCTTGATTTGTGTTATGTACCTGACGTGCTTTTGGGGGTCTTGGCAATATCGAATTCTTCCACTGTAATGCCTGAGATTTGGCTTCTGGTCGTACCTGTACACCATCATTTCATCTTCAGTTATCATGGAATTGAAGAACTCGGGTTCAGGTGAAATGAAACTGTAACGAATAAATAGTACAACCTGAAGCCAATGGATACACCTGCTGTCCCCTAACGTCATTACTTCCCACAAATACTATTTTCTGGGATCAGGATTTTCTCGGTCTTCTCATATGAACTAGATTCTCTGGTAGTTTTCTTGTTTACAAGCTTGGGATATCTGTTGATAATTAGGTTCGTATAAAGTTATGTGGTCATTTGCAATGGACATTTTTAAATGAATTTAATGTAGTTTAGTCTTGAAGAAAATTTATAGAATATGAAAATCCTTTTACTTGTCCAAGAAATTATGTAAGAGTTTTCATTTGGCATCAGGAACAAAATACTACTCCAGTCTAATTGATAGTTTACAATGTATGAATCAAGCTTTCTAAATTGCACACATAGAAATCAAATTAAAATACTCAGTATGTAGGGATAACACAGGAAAGGGTCTGTAACTCCTGGTGGGGTTGTATGAATTACCTTCCTGACAAGCAATGTGTCTTGGGCATTCTAAACCTGGTTTAAAACCTCCAGGTTTGTACATAGCTGATTTCTTCCAGAGAAGAGATAGAAGAATCAACCATAGTACTTCACTGGTACTTTATTGAAAGAAAAAATGGCAAAGTTGACTTTGGTGGGATTTAAACCAAAAGTATCAAGGCATCTAATCTGATACTCTGCCAATTTGCAAAGTTTACCGAAGGAGATAAGATGTAACAAAATTTTAATTTAGACATTCTAAATTAATCACACAGCATCTATTTTTCCTGGTTCAACTGTCTAAAGCTATTTGGTGTAGTTCAGAAGTTATTCTATATGTACAACTTCAATATGGGATATAGCTAGTTAAAATTAGAAAGCTGATTAGGTGTATGCAGTGAAACCTCAATTCACAAACTTGATTCCTTCCTGAAAGCCATTTGTAATCCAAAACTATTTCCCATACGAAATGTTGAGAGAGACTGTGTGAAAGATAGATATCACCATAGTAACTAACTATACAGTGCATGATGCTCTCCTATTGATACTCCCAGCTTGTTGCTGGCTTGCGTTCGTCATCTGAGACGTTTTACGTTTGAAAAATTGTGAGGTGAGGTTCGACTGTTATCTTTTGAGATGAGGTTCCTGAGCTATAGAAATACTGTTAATTTTGGCCTGGTTGGGGGTGAGAGCAAGGGGAAGGGTGTTCTTATATCTGTCAAACCCACAACAACAATTGTTTTAATGTTACCATATTTCATATGAAAGACACAGCCTGTGATTTTTCAAATATTTATGGGAATAATCAAAAATTTGTAGGAATCAAAGGTTCCTATATAAAATTATGATGGAAGGTTTTTAGATAAATAAAATTGCAGTTTCCATTTCATGCTGCAAAAACTAGCGATAGGCTAACGACCTGGCGTGGGATGGATGCACAAAGTTTGCGTATCCTGACACCCCAAAGGGGGTCCAGAAGGGAGCAAACCATAACACTTTAAAATAGTTTTGTATCCTAGAACTAGGAGCAGTTTCAAGTGGATTAGTATAAAGGGTTAAATATAGAAAATCTTTGAAGTTCCAAACAGTAAAGTTGGATAATATATAACAAATTAAGTGTTTTTTCTATGTAATACTATAAGTTGAATGATAATTGGGTTCAGTTAACCTATACATCAGTATTAAAATATTGTATATCCCAGGAGTTATGACTGGTAGACCAGTGGAAATATTGTTTCCTTTGCCTGATTTGATGAGGTCTGGGATCTTGTCGATTGATTTGATAGATCAATATGCCAGTGATATATGAATATTAACTCTTAACGTCCTGTACCATATGAAACCACATCAGTAAGGCATTCTCGAAAAGTATAAGACAACACTATGACTCATTAAATATTGAAGTCTTTACTAGTGGACAGATAGCTTTGAAAATTTACAGTAAAGATATAAACATTTGAATTAACATGTTTTTAAATTATTTACTAAATCATTTCAGGGTTTATTGTTAAATATCTAATATTGTATGTACATTGTAGAAATAATTACCCAAATATCATAGTTTTATCTTTACTGGCGATTTTATTTTTATTCACCTTAATTTTTTTTACTATAGCAATTTATTTTTTATTCTCGAACTATTACAGAATTCATCTTAGCTTACTGTTCTTAATTCAAGTACCTGATTATATCTTGCATTTATTGTAGGTACCTGTGAAAACATCTGACCTGCCAACAATAGATGAAGAATTGGCACAAATATTTCCAAATA
Organism: Eledone cirrhosa; assembly: GCA_964016885.1. NCBI lineage: Eukaryota > Metazoa > Mollusca > Cephalopoda > Octopoda > Eledonidae > Eledone > Eledone cirrhosa. The sequence goes on from OZ024744.1 coordinate 102,316,841, forward strand.
GGTCTTCTTCATCTGGACCACATAAAGATTATACTAGGGAGCCTTTATCTGGAAAGAAGGTAAAATAGAAATTATAGTTGTCGTCTTTTGCTTCCTCCTGTTAATAGTCCAGAACTTTAACACAACCATTATCTTTCTGGAGACTTCTGAAGATATAATAGTCTTCTTAAGGGGTGCCATGCAACCTAATGGCTCCATGGCATCTTGAACATCTACCATAATGTTGCTTGGCCAATGCCTTGTCACTGGATTTTGGTGGAAACTAGAGGGGGGTGTGTGTGTGTTGCCAACAGATGAAAACAAATTAATGCTTTTGACTGAAGTACCTTGTAATATTTGTTCTAAGTTGCACAGGCATTCCTTTATCACTTCCTATTATAAGTACAGTGAACCAGTGACTAGCCAATTGAAAACCTGTAATATAGATTGAATATATGCTGTAAAGTGGTTGGTGATAGGTAGAGTACCCAGCTGTAGAAAGCTTGCCAGACAAAGGATTGGGAGGGCCCTCAGTTGTGTCAGACATGACAACCTCTCCTGTGCACTGAGAAGTCAGATCATACAATCAGCAAATCCCTGGCCTGCCTAGGAGATCAGTGGCTCCGCTTCTGTACTGATTTGGTCTATGTAAACCTGTCTAACCCTCGCTAGCAGGGAAAGTGGATGTTAAAACGATGATGATGATGATGATGATACTAATGACGAAAATCATATAATTTTACAATGATCTAGTTATCATCAGTGCCCCCCCCCCCCCCCTCTCTATATCTCTCTCTATGATGGCTACCCTATCTCTATCTATTCCACCTCACTCATCTTGAAGCTATTGAAGAGATAAGACACTTTCTCCTTATCTGCTAAAATGTATCGCTAGAGTTGATTTGGTTTCGTTCCAGCCACCCATCCATACAAATTTTCGAAGGTATCTTAGCTCTTATGACGCTATTATTATTAATATTACTGCTGTTTTTCTACTGTATTATTTCGGATTTACCCTGTTTTTGCTGTATTATTTCGGATTTACCCTGTTTTTGCTGTATTATTTCGGATTTACCCTGTTTTCTGTTGTATTATTTCGGATTTACCCTGTTTTCTGCTGTATTATTTCGGATTTACCCTGTTTTTGCTGTATTATTTCGGATTTACCCTGTTTTCTGTTGTATTATTTCGGATTTACCCTGTTTTCTGCTGTATTATTTCGGATTTACCCTGTTTTTGCTGTATTATTTCGGATTTACCCTGTTTTTGCTGTATTATTTCGGATTTACCCTGTTTTTGCTGTATTATTTCGGATTTACCCTGTTTTTGCTGTATTATTTCGGATTTACCCTGTTTTCTGTTGTATTATTTCGGATTTACCCTGTTTTCTGTTGTATTATTTCGGATTTACCCTGTTTTTGCTGTATTATTTCGGATTTACCCTGTTTTCTGTTGTATTATTTCGGATTTACCCTGTTTTCTGCTGTATTATTTCGGATTTACCCTGTTTTTGCTGTATTATTTCGGATTTACCCTGTTTTTGCTGTATTATTTCGGATTTACCCTGTTTTCTGTTGTATTATTTCGGATTTACCCTGTTTTCTGCTGTATTATTTCGGATTTACCCTGTTTTCTGCTGTATTATTTCGGATTTACCCTGTTTTCTGCTGTATTATTTCGGATTTACCCTGTTTTCTGCTGTATTATTTCGGATTTACCCCGTTTTCTGCTGTATTATTTCGGATTTACCCCGTTTTCTGCTGTATTATTTCGGATTTACCCTGTTTTCTGCTGTATTATTTTGGATTTACCCTGTTTTCTGTTGTATTATTTCGGATTTACCCTGTTTTCTGTTGTATTATTTTGGATTTACCCTGTTTTCTGCTGTATTATTTTGGATTTACCCTGTTTTCTGCTGTATTATTTCGGATTTACCCTGTTTTCTGCTGTATTATTTCGGATTTACCCTGTTTTCTGCTGTATTATTTCGGATTTACCCTGTTTTCTGCTGTATTATTTCGGATTTACTGTTTTCTGCTGTATTATTTCGGATTTACCCTGTTTTCTGCTGTATTATTTCGGATTTACCCTGTTTTCTGCTGTATTATTTCGGATTTACCCTGTTTTCTGCTGTATTATTTCGGATTTACCCTGTTTTCTGCTGTATTATTTCGGATTTACCCTGTTTTCTGCTGTATTATTTCGGATTTACCCTGTTTTCTGCTGTATTATTTCGGATTTACCATGCGGTCTTGAAGGCGACCCTCAGTGCCCTCCCCCCTCTCTATATCTCTCTCTATGATGGCTAACCTATCTCTATCTATTCCACCTCACTCATCTTGAAGCTATTGAAGAGATAAGAGACTTTCTCCTTATCTGCTAAAATGTATCGCTAGAGTTGATTTGGTTTCGTTCCTGCCACCCATCCATACAAATTTTCGAAGGTATCTTAGCTCTTATGACATTATTATTATTAATATTACTATATAATATAAGGGCGGTGGATTGGTAGTATTGGTAGAGGGTCGTTTTCTGCTGTATTATTTCGGATTTACCCTGTTTTCTGCTGTATTATTTCGGATTTACCATGCGGTCTTGAAGGCGACCCTCAGTGCCTACCTCACAATTTCCCTCACACCGCCATAGCCTATTCAACCAATCAAATCTCAGCATGCCATTTCTACGGCTGCTACTACTACTACTACTACCTAACTCTCTCTCTCCTCCCCTGTCGCAGCCCAACACACCCTGCCATTATCCCACCACCACTGTTCTTCTAGCCCTCAATTTTCCCACCGTTATGGATGGATGAGCTGAGAATAAATTTGAGCAACTCTGAATCAATAGATGAAATATGAATCTGCGAGCTCCCAAGCACCCACGTGAAGCGCCAACCCAGAGACCCTTCCCTACGAGTGTCGACAAATGCCCAAAACTCTGTGTAGGCTCAATGAAAGGAAGAGCAGGAGAAATCGTAGAAATGCTAGAGCGAAAGGAAATTGATGTATGCTGTGTGCAAGAAACTAGATGGAGAGGAGTCTGCCAGAGTCCTTGTAGGAAAAAGTCGGTGCTACAAATTTTTCTGGGTGGGAAATGACGATGGGATGGGTGGTGTAGGTATACTACTAGCTGACAAGTGGGTAGATAAAGTAATCTCAGTGTACAGGGTAATTGCAAGAATCATTAAACTCAGACTAGTCCTGAATAAAACAATTACCACAATAATATCCGCTTACACACCCCAATCGGGGCTGCCAGACGAACTTAAGGATAGGTTTTACGAGTCCCTAATGCACACTACTGCTCTAACAGACGACAATGACTTCCTAATCATCGCAGGAGATTTTAACGGACACACAGATAAACACTGCGACGGCTTCAATAGAGTACATGGAGGCCATGGGGTTGGCACAAGGAATGATGAAGGATTCAGACTTCTAGAATTCTGCGACGCCAATGACATGTCGATATGTAACACAAACTTTAAAAAACCCGACAACCACCTGATCACCTATAGATCAGGGGAGCACTCTAGTCAGATAGATTTTATCCTCATCAGAGGACGTGACAGATGGATGGTCGTAAACACAAAAGCCTTCGCTAGTGAGGAATCTACATCCCAACATAGCTTAGTTGTCAGCAACCTCACGGTCAGAACTAGACGAACCCAGAAACAGAGGCCAACCTGGAGAAGAAAGATCTGGAAGCTGAAAGTTCCCTCAACCAGTAACAGATTTAAAGATATTTTACTCAACGCCTACGACAGTAAAGAACAGATAGAGACATTTAATGTAGAAGAGAACTGGGAGTTCCTAAAAAATAATTTACTAGAGGCGACGGATGAGGTCTGTGGCTGGAGTAAGACCTCAAGCAGGAGGAGAGTGACTTGGTGGTGGAACAATAAGGTAGATGAAGCAGTTAAGGCCAAGAGACAGGCATGGAAGAACGGGGGGAGCAGGGTACATTACATAGAGACCAAGAAGGAAGCTAGGCGACAAGTATACTCAGCTAGGAGGGAAGCAGAGGATAGAAAATTCAAGCATGTTTTGCAACGTGAGGACCAGAAACAGGAGGTATTCAAGATTGCGAGGCAGTGTGTCAGAGATAGTTGTGATGTCATTGGAGAGAAGTGTATCCGGAATGATAAAGGTGAGCTTGCCCTCACAAGTGCTGAGAAGAAAGATGCATGGAAGAGTCATTATGATAGATTACTAAATGAGGAGAATGCATGGGAAGAAGAGACCCTACCCCAAGTAGACCCTATAGAGGGACCAGCAGTACAAGTCAGCAGCAGCATAGTAAGGCAATCAAAGATATGAAGATGGGGAAGGCAACCGGTCCATTGGGTATAGCTGCCGAGATGCTGAAGGCATCTGGGTCTGTAGGTCACACTATAACCACACATATTGTTAACCAGGTAATACTAGGTGTCATACCAAAAGATTGGTGCAGTAGCATCATTGTCAACTGCTCCAAAGGTAAAGGCGACGCACTAGATAGAGGAAACTATAGAGGTATAAAGTTGATGGACCAGGTCATGAAAGAGTTATAGAACAGTTGATTAGGGACCGGGTGAAAATAGACGAGATGCAATTTGGGTTTGTACCAGGAAGAGGCACCACTGATGCCCTCTTCCTTGTAAGGCAATTACAGGAAAAGTACCTAGCTAAAAGTAAAAGTGGCATTTGTCGACTTTGAGAAAGCCTTTGACAGAGTTCCACGTGCTGTAATCTGGTGGGCTCTTAGAATTCTAGGAGTAGATGAATGGCTTGTGAAAGCGGTACAAGCCATGTATAGGGGAGCAGTCAGCAAAGTTAGGATTAGCAATGAGTATAGGTAGGAATTTACCGTACAGGTTGGGGTCCACCAGGGCTCTGTTCTTAGCCCCTCCTGTTCATCATAGTCCTGTAGGCAATAACGGAGGAGTTTAAGACCGGATGCCCATGGGAACTCCTGTATGCTGATAACCTCGCACTCGTAGCTGAATCTATGGTAGAACTAGAGAATAAATTCCAAACTTGGAAGCAGGGACTAGAAAGAAAGGGTCTCAAAGTCAACATGACAAAGACTAAGGTCCTTGTAAGTAGACGAGAAAACAGAACCCAGATCCCCTCAGGGAAATGGCCTTGCTCAGTATGTAGGAAAGGTGTAGGTAGGAACTACATTCTCTGCCCCAAATGCAAACAATGGGTACACAAGAGATGTAGCAGGATCTCAGGAAGCTTAATTAAGAATGTAGGCTTCACATGCAGCAACTGTGCTGAGACAGCAAGCAGAAAACAGCCACAGGAAATAAGTACCACCAATCTCTGGGAGGGCTCTGTAGAAACAGTAGACAGCTTCTGCTACCTAGGTGACCGAATTAGCAGCGGAGGTGGGTGTTCAGAAAGTACAATAACTAGGGTAAGAACGGGATGGAAGAAGTTTAGGGAACTACTACCACTGCTCGCTGCAAAAGGCTTCTCCCTCAGAATGAAAGGCAGACTGTATGATGCGTGTATCCGAACAGCAATGTTGCATGGTAGTGAGACCTGGGCGCTGAAGGTGGAAGACTTGCGTAGATTAGAGAGAAACGAAGCCTGCATGCT
>OZ024744.1:102327407-102339907 GCA_964016885.1 Eledone cirrhosa
AAACTTTTAGCATTTAAACTGGCCATATCTGGCCAGAAAATGCTCCTCTTTCTGTTCAAACCGGCTGTAACTGGCCGTTCATACTGATGTTAAGGTATTGTTCTCAAAATAAATATCAATCTTGTAGATTCAATATTGCGAGGTAAATCCTTTACTGAAAATACAATAAATATAGAGTAATGTAAATGCTAAAGGATTAAGTAATTAAATTGCTACATATCTACTGATAGATCTATGAGGGGATGGTCAGATCCCTTCTAATGTCAAGAACACCACAAGAGTGGCCACCATCTTTATTGGTCATGCAGTGAAGTTCATGTTAGTAATTGAATTTGTTTGAATTAGAATTTATTCATATAAAGACCAGCACGTTGATTGTCAAACCATAGCTTTATAACAAGAAAAAATAGTATTAAGAGAATTATGAAGGTAAAGTTTATATATGAATTTCTATCCAGTCAATTTATTCATCAAAGTTCAAAACACTGACTGTTGGCCGTTTTGTAGGTTCCCATTTTATATTCATGTATGTATGAGAAAATGTCGGTCAGTAGCATTTACAATTTAGTGATCAAGTTGTACCTCAATTGAACATATAGAAATTGTTTCACTAGTTTGATTTAACCCTTTCATGTCCATATTTCTAATCAAATACACTCTATTTCAATTAATTGATGAAGAATTTTGTGGGATTTACTAAGATTATTATTTCAGCAGATTGACAGTATTGGTAGAGCGTCGAACAATGTTTTGCAGCATAGTTATGGCCTTTTACGTTCTGAGTTCAGATAATGTTTAGGTTAAATTTGCCTTTCATCCTTATGGGGTCGATAAAATAAAGCACCAGTAATGTACTGGGGACGATTTAATCAACTTTCCCCTGCTTCCAAAATTGCTGACTAAAGTAGAAACAATTATTTCATTACTAAGAAACCTTTAAAATGGGTGGTTTTATTTCATAAGACAAGAGCTGGTTTTGGCTGTGTTGGTAACTAAAGGGTTAATAGAACATTTGACTCATTGTTTCTTGTTAAAAGACGAGGGAAGTTAATGAATAATCTGCATTTGTAACAAGTTAACATGGTATGGACCTGTAACTCATGGTAATCGTAGAGGTGTGTTTCTTGGGCAACCTGGTGGAGCCTACCCCTTCTCTAGATCTGAATTACGCCGGTTTTTTCCAGAGTAAGGAAAAAGAAGTTAAGAGACATAGAGGAAAAATTGATTGACCTGAGTAATGGACTGGTTCTTTATCAACCTCGGAAGGATGAAAAGCAAAGTTGACGTCAGTAGGATTTGAACATAAAGTAGCGGAATGAATACCACAATACTGACATTCTAATGACTAAGAAATTAACATTATCATATACTACTACTACTACGAACAAACGAATTTCACCAGCAAACAAGCCTCTCTGATCATTTGCCCTGCTAGAAATAACAATTTCCTCAAACCATTTTCCATACTTATAAATGCCCTAGATACTCAATTAGGTGGTGATGGTCACTTATGGAATATCAGTAATCATAGGCCTGCTCTATTAGAACTGACCTGGAAGTAAACCACTACTAGAAGTAGCAAAATATATATTTAAAAAAATTAGATAAACAGCCCAGAGCAAGTAAAATTAGTAAACAGCTCAGAGCAAGTAAACTACAAATAATTTAAAAGCCCATTAAGAAGAGAAAAGGGGAATGTAAAAAGAATATTCTTGGGGTTGTTTAAAATAATATATTAGGCATTTTAATATGTATGTTCTATTTTTTGTTACAATTGATGTTTAAACTCTACTTTTAGGATTCTTCTTTACGGTTGAAACAAAGCTTAAAACGACTATCAAGCTCATCTGGTTATTCAGGAAAGACCAAGAAACCAAGAATGGTTGTTAGAGTTGTGTCAGCCCAAGCTAGAGCAGAGATTTCTAGCAGGAAATCTGTTACCAAAAAGACAGTATCATTAAATCGCAAAAAACCATTAAAGCAAAAAAACCAAAATTCTATGACATTTACTGAGAACAATGTATATGTAAGTTAACATAATTTAATATTAAGTTATTTTGATTTACTGTCTAAAGATTTGTTGATAAATTAATATTGCACTTTTTTTTATCATTAAGTAGTAATGTTCTTATCAACTAAACTGGTTGGTGGATTGGCAGTATCGGTAGAGGGTCGGACGCCATGCTTTGACGCATAGAGTTACGGCCCTTGCCATTCTGAGTTCAAATCCCGCCGAGGTTAACTTTGCCTTTCATCCTTATGGGGTCGATAAAATAAAGTACCAGTAATGCACTGGATAATTGCTGGCCTTGTGCCAAAAGTAGAAACAATTATGATTTTGAAAGTTCCTTTTGAATTCTGCTTCTTTCCAAATCATGCTGAGTGTCAACTTGTCATATAAATGATGCCACAAGGGCACAAGCATGTAAATGTCCTTGCAAAGTTTTTAAATTGATAATGCCCTTAGGACATGGACAGTTATTATTGGGCAGTAATGCTGTTATTGTTTTGAATATCATCATTCCATGCTAGCATGGGTTAGATGGTTTTGTCTCACTTGAGGGGCTGTGTCTCGCTCGTACAGAACTGTTTCTGGCAGGTTTTCTATGGCTGGATGACCCTCCTAACACCAACCACATTTACAGTGTGGACTGGGAGCCTTTTTACTGTCTCCTACACGACCACTTTACAGTGGATGGAAATGGGAAGATGTAGTGGGTGGGGTGTATATTGGTTTAAGAGGTGCCTACTGACTGTAGGTTTAAGTTTGTATGCAAGGGAAGGCAGGTCTTCTGTATTACTGCATAGCACCAAAAATCTTGATTCAGTGACATTGTCTTAGAGAGGTGTAAGTGAGCAAGGTCAGATTTTATCACTTCGGCCCAGGTAGGCAGTTGAAGGAGATAGTATCCAGTGAGCCCTTGCTACTTCTTGCACCTGTGACCCCACTACATCTTTTATGTACCCATAGTTTGCATTTGGGGCATAGAATGGAATTTCTACCTACTCCTTTCCTACATACTGAGCATGGCCATTTCCCAGAAGGCATCTGTGCCCTATTTTTCTTCCTACATACTAGAACTTTAGTCTTAGACAAGTTAACTCTAAAGCCTTTTGATTCTAGGCCATGCTTCCATGTTTGGAACTTCTCTAGTTCAGCCATAGATTCAGATATGAGAGTTAGATCATCAGCATATAGAAGTTCCCATGGGCAGCCAGTCTTAAACTCTTCTGTTATAGCCTGTAGGGCAATAATGAATAGGAGGGGGCTAAGGATGGAGCCTTGGTGAACACCTACTTTTATACTAAATTATTCGCTATATTCATTAATTCTAACCTTGACTGTTCCTCTATAGATGGCTTGTATAGCTTTCACAAGCTACTCATCTACTCTTAGTTTTCTAAGAGCCCACCAGATTAAGGAGCAGGGGACTCTGTCAAAGGCTTTCTCCAAGTCAGCAAAAGCTAAATAGAGGGGTTTGCTTTTCTCCTGTAGTTGCCGTACAAGGAAAAGAGCATCTGTGGTACTTTTACCGGTCTCTAATCAGTTGTGCAATAACTCTTTCTGTGACCTTCATGACCTGGTTAACTAACTTAATACCTCTATAGTTTCCTCTATCTAGGGCATCTCCTTTGCCCTGTAACAGTTGACGATGATGCTGCTATGCCAATCATTTGGTATGACCCCATTCTGCAATTACTTTTGCACTGAAGACAACACTTTATGAGCTAAAAACATTGGGGTATCAATTTAAGTTCAGTAACAAAAATAAGAATCCCAAAAGACCTAATAAAAAATATTACCTGGGTGCTGAAAGGTTCTTGGCTTTACAAGGGAGGTCGGGCTGCTGTAATAAGTGTGAATCTGAGAGAGGAATACATTCAATAAAATCATAATGAACTGATCCTCCTGTGCGTTCTTTTATCCAAAACCAGCACACTAAAATTTACACGTAGATACTGCAATATAACTTCAAAATTTTATAGCTACAAAAAAAGCTACATGTGTGCTGTCATCTGTGATATGTCTTGGTGTTTTTTCATAAAGGGTGCACAGATCACACTGTATTCCATCTCATTCAGTAATATATTTCACTTGAATTTGATGAATTAACCCTTTAGCATTTAAACCGGTCGTGTCTGGCCAAAATTCTTTCACCTCTTTCTGTTCAAACTGGCATACATTAAGGTATTGTTCTAAAAAAAAAAAAATCAAAATCTCATTTGATATTATGAGACAATTATGTAAGATAAAGCCTTTACTGTGAAAATACAATAATACATAGAGTAATGTAAATGGTAATTGGTTAAAATATCAATGGATTCATTGTTAGAAATTGAAATAGCAATAAAAATGTTTTTTAAGATATGAACATTGTTTCCTGTTCTAGTATTTAATTCATGAGTTATTGCCAATGTCCACTCTCCATAATGCAAGGGATTGTTTGATTAAATTCAGAGAATGTACAACACACATGGCTGTGTAGATAAGAAGTTTGCATTGCAGTCAGATTGGATCTCACTGTGCAATGCTTTTCGCATGGCTTGTTTTCTACCATACCTTTTGGTTGACTAATACATTGAATGGAATTTGATAACTGTGGAGTGTGCGCTTGTGTATATAATATATATATATATATACAAATTTCTGAGTTGTTAGGGATTAGAGTAACCAGTTAAAAAAGTTACTCAATACGTTGGAGTATAGGTATCTTTATTATATATAGAAATGACTTTTACAGGACTAGAACTGTTTCATTTGTATAATGATTTCATACGAATAAAACAGTTCTAGTCATGTAGTCATTTCTATTTAATGTGTGTGATTTACACAGTAAACTCACCCATTATACTTTGTAGTGGTTGGGAAAACTCTTCAACTGTGTCAAGGACATGACAACCCCTGTAGTGCTGGTGATCTACATGATAAAATACACTACAAATCCTGTAGTGTAAAGGCTCACGAGATGCGAGCTATTGACCTGTTTGAGTATTTGGCAGGGTGCAGGGACGTGAACACAATGCTGTCTCCCATCCAGCCTAGGACTAAGTACCAAACTGGTCTGCTGACAAGCCATCCAACCCCTGATAGCAGGGAAAGCAGCCATTAAATGGTGATGATAAATATATACTCACATGAGAAAATTCAATGTGGAGAACAGTACAGTACAATGATATTAGTTTAACATTTGATATAGTAGGTAAAGTGGCTTAACATTCTGACACCAGTCCATCACCAATATATATATATATATATATATATAATATGTCATCATCATCATAATTTTCATCCACTTTTCCCTGCTTGCAAGGGTGGGATGGGTCCTCTTCAGCACAGCATCTTTGTTCATCATCTCTTCTGTGAGCTTCAGCGATCTGGGGTTAGCTCTCACCACCACTGCTCATGTTTTTTAAGGTCTTCCTCTATGTATGTATCATCATCGTTTAATGTCTATTTTCCATGCTAGCATGGGTTAAACGGGAATTGTCCCACTTGAGGCAAGATTGATCGGGTGACTGTGTCTTGCTCGTATAAGACTGTATCTGGCAGGTTTTCTACGACTGGATGCCCTTCCTAACACCAACCACATTTACAGTGTCAACTGGGAGCCTTTTTACCGCGTCTCCTACACGACTACTTTACAGCGTGGACTGGGTGTGTTTTTTTTGTTTTTTTTTGTGACACACCTACACCACATCTTTAGTTTGGACTGGATGTTGTGGTACTAACATAACTTTAGAGAGAAATGGTGGTGTTAGTGGGAGGATGGAGTAGGGGTAGTGGGTTGGGGTGTATATTTGGTTAAGAGGTGCCTACTGACTGTAGGTTAACTTTGCACGTAGGGTAGTTGGGTCCTCTGTATTACTGCATGGTGCTAAAGATCTCGATCCAGTGACATTGTCTTAGAGAGGTATAAGTATGCAAAGTCGGAATTTATCATGTCGTCCCAGGTTTTTCTGGGTCTACCTACTCCCTACTTTATTTCACGTTGCTCCTTCTACCTGGAGTTGCGACCAATAGATAGTATTAGCAATTGGAAAGACCAACGGAAACATTGTTTCTTCGGTCAGATTTGACAAAGAGTCGATTGACTCCTTATATATATGTGTGTGTGTGTGTGTGTGTGTGTGTGTGTGAGCAACAAATGGTCTCCTGACCTGGCTTATCTCATACCGTACAAGTGTGGAAAATAGATGTTGAACAATGATTATGATGATATATAATCAGCCGTAGATATTGATGAATAATACAGTATTATTTGAAGTTCACCAAGTTAAAGACACTCCTTTGTTTCTTTTAGAAAAGCAATGAATCAATAATTGACCAGTTGGAAAACCCACAAGTAACAATACTGTGTGTGTGTGTGTGTGTGTGTGATCCCCAGAGAGACAGCCGATGAGATGGGTATTACCCATGTGCTTGTCTTTTCTGCATTTTATTTTCTATATTTCTCCTACGTCTTTATATTTATACACATATATACATACATATATATATGTTTGTATGTGTATATAGGCCGGTTATATGATGCCTGTGTGAGATCCGCGATGCTGTTTGGTAGTGAGACATGGGCAACAGCTGCAGAGGGTATGCAACGGCTGGAGAGAAATGAAGCAAGCATGCTCCGTTGGATGTGTAATGTCAATGTGCATGAATGACCAAGCATAGATGAGTTGAGAGAGAAACTGTATAAGAGGGATAAACTGTAGTGTGCTGGAGAGAAGACTGCGATGATATGGACATGTGATGGAAGACCACGGAAAACATGGGTGGAAGTGGTGAGAGCTGACCTCAGATTGCTGAAGCTCACAGAAGAAATGACGAAGGACTGTGACAAGCGGAGAGATGCTGAATAGGACCCGTCCCACTATTGCAAGCAGGGAAAAGCAGGCATAAAATGATGATGAGATATATATATATTGTATGTAAAAAGTAAACAGAAACAACACAATCAGTACAGTATATGGAAGGAATATATTAGGTTACGCCTGAAATAGCAGGAAGAGAGTATTAACGTTTCGGACGCTAGTCCTTCATCAGAAGAAAGAATGAGAAATAAGATGGATTGAAGAGATGGGCAGGTTGAAAAAATGTGTGTGTATATATATATATATATATATATATATATGACTAAAGGCCACGGGGATGGCGCTATGCAATGCTGAAGGCCTGACCTGCAGTATACAATGTCACCTGGCCATTGCCCCTCCACTAGCACACTCTAAGTTATTCTCAACCGCTTCCCACACACACACATGTACATTCATGATGCTGAAGTTAAACAGTAAAGCTTCTTAGTTTAACAAATCTGCATATTCAAGAATTATATGGCAGATTAAGATCAAATAAACTGAAACAATTAAGTGTAAATAAACAGTAATATTTAATTTATTAAAATTCATAGTATATACTTGAATATAGGCCAACCCCACTACTTTATCATCATCATCATCATCATCATCACCGTTTTACGTCCGTTCTTCCACGCTAGCATGGGTTAGACGGGTTGTCCTGTTGTGGGCAGTGTCTGGTCGGCTGACCATGCCTTGCTCATACAGGAACTGATTTGGCTTGATTTCTACAGCTGGATGCCCTTCCTAACACCAACCTCATTTACAGTGAGTGCTGGGTGCTTTTTCGTCGCGCCTACACGTCCACTTTACAGTGTGGGCTGGGTGCTTTTTTGCCGTGGCACCTCCACGACCACCTTGCGGTGGGGGCATATTGTCTATATGCTTCAGCTTCAGCTTGTACCCATGGGAGGTCGGGTACTCTGTATTACTGCGTGACGCCAGAAGTCACAGTCGTGTGTCATTGCCTTTGAGAGGTGTAATTGGGTAAGGTCGGCTTTTATCACCTCATCCCAGGTCATCTTGGGTCTCCCCACTCCGCGGTTTCCATCAACTTCTAGTGCTCTGCACCTTTTTATGCAGCTGTCATCCTTCATACGCATCACATGTCCATACCAGTCTGATAAATAGGCAAAGATCCAAGCCATATATATGTAGAACTTGAAGTTAGTGAAAAATTGTCAAAATATTGACCCCGCTTCAAATATTGACTCTGCTTCTACCATAAACGTTTTTTTTTTTTTTTTTTTTTTAATATTTCTTGGCTTATATTCCAGTATATATGGTAGTTTGATTGGTTTAAAGTTTTTTTTTTTTTTTTTTTTTAAATGTCCATAAGGAAATATAGGTTTTAGTATTTTAAATTCAATTATCTAGAGAATGTTTTCACTTCTGTTTCTTTTTAAATAGAATTTTAGTAATTGCTTATTTACTAAACTTTTAAATATAAACAATCTGTTTTAGGAATCAGCACAGTCACCAGTTAGGTCTGTATCATCTGCCACGCAAATTGAGGAGACACTTCTTTCAAGGTGTATTTCTTCTGTTAATACAAATGTTTATCCTACAAAATTGAAAATTGGTTTTCTTGGTTTGGGGATCATGGGCCAAGGAATGGTGATGAATTTAATTCGCTCTGGCCATGATGTTACTGTCTGGAATCGGACCTCAACTAAGGTATTTCTGATAGTTTTCTTTTTTCTTTTGTCTTCTATTGCAATGTTTTTGAAAACCTCGGTAAGAAATAAAATCTAATCCTTTTGGATTGGCAGTATCGGTGGAGTGCCAGACAACATGCTTTATGGTGCGTTACAATCTGAGTTCAAATCCCGTCACGGTTAACTTTGCCTTTCATCATTACAGGGTCGATAAAGTATTAGTAATGCACTAACCGATTTAATCGACTTTCTCCTTACCCAAGGCAATGTTTCTAAATTATGAATTAATATCAATCTTTATTGATCCCTTGGTTTGTCTATCATGTTCAACACGATAAAGAGAAAGAATGAATAATAAAATTAAGAGTTATACTGATTGTAGTGGTAGGGAGCAAAGAGAGGGGATTTGTTAGTATTGCACTCAGAAAGGAGAAAATATGGACGCTACAAAGATGTAGAAACTCCCTACTGTGACATCAATGACCTCATATTCATGCAAGATGCCCCCCATTTTGCATGCCCTATCCGTGAATGGATATCAAGAATCCTTGGCTTAATGCCATGTGCTACCTCCCCTTTTTTAGGTGGGGGTGGGTAAAGAAAGTTTATAACTCGAAAACTTTCAATTGGAGGAACATATTGGTCATGCCTGAGTTCCTGATGAAGCAATTTGAGGATATACTCAGATATTACAAACACTGGTGGACAGTGCTGGTGCCTGTGTAGAATTTTAATACTGTACTGTACTGTCTTTCTAATGTTATACTGTTGAAAATAAAACATGTTTTATGAAAATCGATCAGTTGGAGTTTCTTTCCACCCACCCTGTATATTATTATTTCAACACATTTTTAATAATTTGAATAAGTGTAGTGTACCAGTATTTTCTTATAAACACTTAACGTAATTCTTTTTCACCCATAAAAAATAACTCAAGCTAGAAGAGGTGATAAAAGAATATAATTTGAAATGTTGAAATCTAAACACAAATTGCTATAAATAATAGCTTTAGAAAATCAGGTAAAATACCTTTAATGACAGAAATGTTTACAGCAAGCACTACAAGGAGGCGACCACTTTTTTCTGATCCTAAAGGTATTTTACCTGATTTTCTAAAGCTATTATTATTTAGTGATTTGTGTTTTTAAATCCTCCAAATACCTTGATAAACCAAAAATCTCTCATAAAACACTGTACCTAGAGTACTACCTATGTAGACTTTAAACCATAGTAAGAACTGGACTTCAGGGGAAAAAAATGCAATTTCAAAAGAAATTATGTATTTTATGGTTGTCTAAACATCCTGCACTCTTATAGTTTTGAAAACAATCATGGAAGATGGACAGGTACAGCTGTTTACTTAATAGAATATGAAATGTAGATATGTTTTTTGACAACATATATTAACCCTTTAGTGTTCAAACCGCCCCATACCGGCCGCAATTATTTCCCCTTCATTTCTTCAATCCTCCCGAAACTGGCCGATAACACTCACACTAAAATACTGTTCTAAAAATAAACAATACCGTCATCAAAATCTCTCCAATTCGAGATTACTACGAGATTAGGCCCTTACCACGAAAATTAACACTTAATATAGTGAAACAACTTAAAACACGTGTTTTTTTTTAACGTTGAAGGTAGAACAGATTTTTTTGTTTGTATCAACATGGCTTATGAAAGTAGCGATACCGACTTTGAAGGTTTTACACATGATGACATTCAGAATGAACAAGAAACAAAAGATAAGGATGAAAGGCAAAGTCAACCTCAGCGGGATTTGAACTCAGATCGTTAAGGGACGTAACTATGCTGGAAAGCATGGCATCCGACCCTCTACCGATACTGCCAATCACCAGAAACAAAAGATAATATTAGTAATTTCAAATGAATCATGTTTATATTTCTGAAATTTCATCTGACGATGATTGTTGTTTTTGAAAGTGAAAAACGGAGATCTTCAAGACGCCATTGAAAATATTACAGCAATGTGGTTGAAAAATACCACACGAATATATATTCCAATTTTATTCAAAATACTGGTCCACAACACACGATAGCTCCCAATGCTAAAGCACTGGATTTGTTTTTCTTTTTACCACAAACTTTCTTCGAAGTTGTGGCAGAAGAGATTAATCGATATGCCCAACAACAGATTTCAAATCGATGAAACTCGATCTGTTATGGCGACCAACCGGTGCTGCGGAAATGCAAGCATTTTTTACCGTAAATATTATGTTCGGTATAAAACAATTTCCAAGACTGTGGAATTACTGGAACACTGATATAAGGTTTAGTGGTCCCTATATATCAAGTATTATGCCGAAAACAACATATTTAAAATTAAACCAGTATTTACACCTCGTTGATACTTCAAATGCCCCTATTAATTAATTTCACCTGTCGATAGAAGTCATTTAACCAAAAAAAATCAGGTAAAATTATATAATTGTAAATTATTGATATTTAAACATCTACTGACAAAATTTCAAGCCTGCACATAGAAAATTAAGAAAATTACAAACAAATAAAATTGATAACCCTCTTGAGTACGATTAACTGAAAATAATGTGAACAGATAAACATGACATTTGACAAATTAATGTGAATGCTAAAGGGTTAAACTGTGTATTAAAAGGATTTTAGTTTTCACTTATATCTCAAATCGTTTCTTTTGTTAATTTAAAAAAAATCCAACAGACTGTATTTTAACTTTGTCATATTTTGTTGAATTCTTTGTAGTGCCGAGATTTTATTAAAGAAGGTGCCTTAAAAAAAAACACGCCTGCAGATGTTGTACATGCTTGTGACATAACCATTTCTTGTATATCTGATACTGCAGCTGTGAAAGATGTAAGAACAATTTATATATATATAAAGCAGAGAAGGATGAATGTTAAATGATAATGATACATATACATTTGTGTGTGTGTGTGTGTGTGAAATTAACAACAGCTAATTTTTACCAGCTGTGTGGACTGGAGTAATGCGACTAGAATGTTTAGTTTAAAGACAATGCATTGCTCAGAATTGAACTCATGACCTGACAAACCCTGATGAATTCTTCACTAAACTTACTTTCTACTCTATCTTTGACAGCTTCTCTGTACATGGATTGAACTGCTCCCATAAGCCTTCATCCACACCTAATTCCCTTAAGGGCCACTAGATGACAGATCGAGCTACTCTGTCAAATGCCTTTTCTAGATCAGGGGGGGGGGGGGCATATTGTTTATATGCTTCAGCTTGTACCCATGGGAGGTCGGGTACCCTGTATTACTGCGTGACGCCAGAAGTCACGGTCGTGTGTCATCGCCTTTGAGAGGTGTAGTTGGGTAAGGTCGGCTTTTATCACCTCATCCCAAGTCATCTTGGGTCTCCCCACTCCGCGGTTTCCATCAACTTCTAGTGCTCTGCACCTTTTTATGCAGCTGTCATCCTTCATACGCATCACATGTCCATACCAGCGTAACCGCCTCTCCTGCACGCAGCATTTGATTCCTCTTATGCTCAGTCTCTCTCTCAATTCATTTATGCTTTGTCGTTCACGTATATTACTGTTACACATCCATCGGAGCATGCAGGCTTCGTTTCTCTCTAATCTACGTAAGTCTTCCACCTTCAGCACCTAGGTCTCACTACCATGCAACATCGCTGTTCGGATACACGCATCATACAGTCTGCCTTTCATTCTGAGGGAGAAGCCTTTTGCAGCTAGCAGTGGTAGTAGTTCCCTAAACTTCTTCCATCCCGTTCTTACCCTAGTTATTGTACTTTCTGAGCACCCACCTCCGTTGCTAATTCGGTCACCTAGGTAGCAGAAGCTGTCTACTGTTTCTACAGGGCCCTCCCAGAGATTGGTGGTACTTGTTTCCTGTGGCTGTTTGCTTGCTGTTTCAGCACAGCTGCTGCATGTGAATCCTACATTCTTAATTAAGCTTCCTGAGATCCCGCTACATCTCTTGTGTACCCATTGTTTGCATTTGGGGC